>VKON01003496.1:0-72692 GCA_009741485.1 Malurus cyaneus samueli | reverse complement strand
GAAAAGAAGAGATCACAGTGTTGTTTATAGGACTCAACAGTGGTTGTTCTATAGGACTCACAGTGTTTATAGGGACTCACAGTGTTGTTTATAGGGACTCACAGTGTTTATAGGGACTCACTAGGTGTTTATAGGACTGCTCGTGTTTTAGGGGACTGCACAGTGTTGTTTATTAGGGACTCCAGTGTTGTTAAGGGACTCACAGTTATAGGGACTCACCAGTTGTTTATAGGGACTCAAGTGTTGTTTATAGGGACTCACAGTGTTGTTATAGGGATCACAGGTGTTTAATAGGGACTCACAGTGTTGTTTATAGGACTCACAGTGTTTTATAGGGACTCACAGTGTTATAGGGACTCACAGTGTTTGTTTTTATAGGGACTCACAGTGTTGTTTTATAGGGACTCACAGTGTTTTATAGCGGAATCCACATGTTTATAGGGACTCCAGTGTTGTTTATAGGGACTTCACAGTGTTGTTTATAGGGAAAAAAAAAAAAAAAAACCCCTTCTCACAGTGGTTTGTTTATAGGGACCTACAGTGTTGTTTATAGGGACTCTCAGTGTTGTTTATAGGGACTCTACAGTGTTTAATAGGGAACTCACGGTGTTATAGGGACTCACAGTGTGTTGAAAGGGACTCAACAGTGTTGTTTTAATAAGGGACTCCACAGTGTTGTTTAAGGACTCACTAGTGTTGTTTTATAGGACTCAAGTGTTGTTATAGGGACTCACAGTGTTGTTTTAGGACTCACAGTGTTTAATAGGACTCACAGTGTTTATAGGGACTCACAGTGTTTATAGGGACTCACAGTGTTTATAGGGACTCACAGTGTTGTTTATAGGGACTCAAGTGTTTATAGGACTCATCAGTGTTGTTATAGGGACTCACAGTGTTGTTTTATAGGGACCACAGTGTTGTTTATAGGGGACTCACGTGTTTATAGGACTCACAGTGTTTATAGGTGACTCACAGTGTTTGTTATAGGACTACAGTGTTGTTTTATAGGGACTCACAGTGTTTATAGGGACTCACAGTGTTGTTTATAGGGACTCACAGTGTGTTTATGGGACTCACAGTGTTGTTTAATAGGGGACTCACAGTGTTTATAGGGACTCACAGTTGTTTATAGGGACTCACAGTGTTGTTTATAGGGACTCACAGTGTTTATAGGGACTCACAGTGTTGTTTATAGGGACTCACAGTGTTTATAGGACTCATCCAGTGTTGGTTTTATCGGTCTCTCCTCAGTGTCCTCAAGGTGTTTAGGGCCAGCACTAAGCCCCCATCAGTCCATCCTCAATGGGTGCTCACTGAACACACCCCGGGTGGTTTTTGGGTGGTTTTTGGGTGGTTTTTGGGTGGGTTTTGGGGTGGTTTTTGGGTTCTCACTGAACAGACCCCGGTTGTTTTTTGGGTTCTCATTGAACACACCCTGGGTGGTTTCTGGGTGTTTTTTGGGTGCCCCCTGAACACCCCCCAGGTGGTTTTTTGGCTGCTCTTTACGGCCTTGGGTGGTTTTTGGATGGTTTTTGGGTTCTCACTGAACACACCCCGGGTGGTTTTTGGGTGGTTTTTGGGTGCTCACTGAACACACCCCGGGTGGTTTTTGGGTGGTTTTTGGGTTCTCACTGAACACACCCCGGGTGGTTTTTTGGGGATTGCTCACTGAACCACCCGCCGGGGTGGTTTTTGGGTTCTCACTTGAACACACCCCGGGTCGGTTTTTGGGCTGGTTTTGGGTTTCTCACTGAACACACTCCCGGGGTGGTTTTTGGATGGTTTGGGTGCCCCCCTGAACAGACCGGCCGTGGGTGTTTTTTGGGTTCGTCACTGAACACCCCTGGGTGGATTTTTGTTCCCAGGTGGTTTAGGGCTGCTCTTTGGGGTGCCCTGGCTGGCAACAGTAACGACCTTGTTTCTCTGGTTCATGTATTATGTATCTTTCCCACAGGGTTCTGAAAGTCGTCGCGAGGGCATCCGACGGAGAGCTAGCCCCGTCTGATCGCCGCATCCGCGATCTCTCTACAGCGATGGCTGTGGCCAAACAAGGAGGGCAAGAGGGAGCAAGGTGGAAGGAAAAGGTGAGTGCCCATGGTGGGTGGGAATGGAAAAGGAAAGGTGAGTGCCCAGGGTGGGGTGGACACTGGAAAAGGAAAGGTGAGTGCCATGTGGGGTGGGAAATGGAAAAGGAAAGGTGAGTGCCCATGGTGGGGTGGACACTGGAAAAGGAAAGGTGAGTGCCCAGGTTGGGGTGGGAATCGGAAAAGGAAAAGGTGAGTGCCCATGGTGGGGGTGACACTGGAAAAGGAAAGGTGATGCCCATTGGTGGGGTGGGGAATGGAAGGAAAGGTGAGTGCCCATGGTGGGTGGACACTGAAAAGAAAGGTGAGTGCCCATGGTGGGTGGACACTGGAAAGAAAGGTGAGTGCCCATGGGGGGTGGACACTGGAAAAGGAAAGGTGAGTGCCCATGGTGGGGTGGACACTGGAAAAGGAAAGGTGAGTGCCCAGGGTGGGGTGGACACTGGAAAAGGAAAGGTGAGTGCCCATGGTGGGGTGGGAATGGAAAAGGAAAGGTGAGTGCCCATGGTGGGGTGGGAATGGAAAAGGAAAAGGTGATGCCCATGGTGGGTGGGGAATGGAAAAGGAAAAGTGAGTGCCCATGGTGGGGTGGGGAATGGAAAAGGAAAGGTGAGTGCCCATGGTGGGGTGGGGAATGGAAAAGGAAAGTGAGTGCCATGGTGGGGGTGGCACTGGAAAAGGAAAGGTGAGTGCCCATGGTGGGTGGACCCTGGAAAAGGAAAGGTGAATGCCCATGGGTGGGGTTGGGAATGGAAAAGGAAAGGTGAGTGCCCAGGGTGGGGTGGACACTGGAAAAGGAAAGGTGAGTGCCCAGTGGGCGTGGACACTGAAAAGGAACACGGTGAGTGCCCAGGGTGGGTGGACACTGAAAAGGAAAAGGTGAGTGCCCAGGGTGGGTGGACTGGAAAAAGGAAAAGGTGATGCTCATGGGGGTGGAACACTGAAAAGGAAAGGTGAGTGCCCATGGTGGGTGGACATGGAAAAGGAAAGTGAGTGCCCATGGTGGGGTGGACACTGGAAAAGGAAAGGTGAGTGCCCATGGTGGGGTGGGAATGGAAAAGGAAAGGTGAGTGCCCATGGTGGGGTGGGGAAATGGAAAAAGGAAATGGTGATGCCCATGGTGGGGTGGGAATGGAAAAGGAAAGGTGAGTGCCCAGGGTGGGGTGGACACTGGAAAAGGAAAGGTGAGTGCCCAGGGTGGGGTGGACACTGGAAAAGGAAAGGTGAGTGCCCATGGTGGGGTGGACACTGGAAAGGAAAGTGGTGCCCATGGTGGGGGTGGGAAGGAAAAGGAAAGGTGAAGTGCCAGGTGGCGGTGGACACTGGAAAAGGAAAGGTGGTGCCAGGGTGGGGTGACACTGAAAAGGAAAGGTGAGTGCCCAGGGTGGGGTGGACACTGGAAAAGGAAAGGTGAGTGCCCAGGGTGGGGTGGAACACTGGAAAGGAAAGGTGAGTGCCTCATGGGGGGTGGACACTGGAAAGAAAGGTGAGTGCCCATGGTGGGGGTGGACACTGAAAGGAAAGGTGAGTGCCCATGGTGGGGTGGACACTGGAAAAGGAAAGGTGAGTGCCCATGGTGGGTGGAATTGGAAAGGGAAAGGTGAGTGCCCATGGTGGGGTGGGAATGGAAAAGGAAAGGTGAGTGCCCATGGTGGGGTGGGAATGGAAAAGGAAAGGTGAGTGCCCATGGTGGGTGGGCACCTGAAAAGGAAGGTGAGTTGCCCATTGGTGGGGTGGGGAATGGAAAGGAAGGTGAGTGCCGCATGGTGGATGGTGAATTGCGTTAATCAATCAAGGCTGATCTGAAAAGAGGCCAGACAATACTTAAGAGAATGAGAATACACAACTTTAATCCAGCCTAACAGGCCCCTGGTACATTAGGGCAGACAAACCTCCTCCTGAGGCTACACCCAAAAATGGACGCCGGGTCACGAGATCTTCACCTTATTTATAATGTGCCTCATTAACAAAATTGGTGTTAATTCTCCAATGAATCTTTACAGGTGAGATGCACCCACCCCAGACTTGCCCCAATTCTCGTTGTTTCCATATTTTGGGGCTCTCGGGCAGTGAGGTATCCTTGGATTCAGGCTCAGAGAGGGATTGTTTTGTCTAAAGGTGAAAGAACGGGAGTTTTATGTGCTGTCTAGAGAAAGTACAAAATTGGTGTGTGTTGTGGGTGGGGACTGGAGAGATACAGTGCATGAAAATAGAGAACAAAAGAGTCAAGGCATGAACTGGCAATCCGAGGGTTCCCAGGCCACCCCAAGGGCCTGTGGGCACCCCAGGGAGGGAAGGTAGATAAGGTGGGATCCTGTGTCTGAAAGTTAATGTATTATATTGTATGTTATTTATAATAGTATTTATTATATTTGTTTATATTTATATATTTATATTTGTATTTGTATATTAGTGACTGTATTATATTTTAAGATTAATTTTATTTATATGTTTATTTTAATATTTATTTACTTATATTATATTTATGATATATTTACAGGTTTATATGATATTTATAATATATTTTAAGTTTATAGTTTATATTTATATTTAATTATATTATTCATTTATTTCCAATTTCCCCCGCAGTCTCGTCCCGCCTGGCCCCGGGAGCCTCCCCTCAGTCGGGCTGTCCGTCCCCGTCCATCCCTGGCAAAGGCCTCTCGTCCTCCGCAGAAACAGCAAGAAAGCGCTGAAGCAGGTGAGGGCTGGCACTGCAAGGGGTGTGGGCACTGCCAGTCTGTGCAGGGATGGGGACAGTGACAATTTGTGCCAGGGATGGGACAGTGCCAAGGGGATATGGGGACAGGGGTGCCAGTCATGAAACAGGGGATGGGGACAGTGCCAGTCCTGTGAACGAGGGGATGGGGACAGTGCAGTCTTGAAACAGGGGATGGGACAGTGCCAATCTGTGACAGGGTGGGACAGTGCCAATCTGGCCAGGCGGATGGACAGTGCCAGTGCTGTGCCAGGGGATGGGGAACAGTGACCAATCGTGAACAGGGGATGGGGACAGTGACAATCTGTGCCAGGGATGGGGCAGTGACCAATCTGTGAACAGGGAGGGGACAGTGACAATCTGTCCAGGGGAATGGGACAGTGCCAGTCTGTGCCAGGGATGGGGACAGTGACAATCTGTGCCAGGGGTGGGACAGTGCAGTCTGTGCCAGGGATGGGACAGTGACAATCTGTGAACAGGGGATGGGGACAGTGAACTATCTGTGAACAGGGGATCGGGACAGTGCCAGTCTGGGCCAGGGGATGGGGACAGTGAACAATCTGTGAAACAGGGGATTGGGGACAGTGACAATCCTGTGCCAGGAGGATGGGACAGTGCCAGTCTGTGCCAGGGGATGGGACAGTGCCAGTCTGTGCCAGGGGAGGGACCACATGAACAATCTGTGAACAGGGGATGGGAAGTGCCAATCTGGAACAGGGGAATGGGAGGACAGTGCCAGTCTGTGAAACAGGGATGGGACAGTGACAATCTGTGAACAGGGGATGGGGACAGTGCCAGTCTGTGCCCAGGGGATGGGGACAGTGCCAGTCTGTGAACAGGGGATGGGGACAGTGCCAGTCTGTGCCAGGGGATGGGGACAGTGACAATCTGTGCCAGGGATGGGAGACAGTGACAATCTGTGACAGGAATGGGGACGTGCCAGTCTGTGACAGGGGATGGGAACAGTGCCAGTCTGTGCCAGGGATGGACAGGCCATCTGTGCCAGGGATGGGACAGTGACAATCTGTGCCAGGGAATGGGGACAGTGCCAGTATTGGCCGAGGGATGGGGAACAGTGACAATACTGTGCAGGGGATGGGGACATGCCAGTCTGTGCCAGGGGATGGGGACATGCCAGTCTGTGAACAGGGGAGGGGACAGTGCAGTTCTGTGCCAGGGGATGGGACAGTGACAATCTTGCCAGGGGATGGGACAATGAACAAATGCTGTAACAGGGATGGGGACATGACATCTGTGCCAGGGATGGGGACAATGTGACAGTTGGCAGGGAATGGGGACAGTGACAATCTGTGCAAGGGATGGGGACAGTGCCAGTCTGTGCCAGGGGATGGGGACAGTGACAATCTGTGAACAGGGGATGGGGACAGTGACAATCTGTGCAGGAATGGGGACAGTGACAATCTGTGAACAGGGATGGGGACGTGCCAGTCTGTGCCAGGGATGGGGACATGACAAGTCTGTGCCAGGGATGGACAAAGTGAAATCTGTGCCAGGGGATGGGGACAGTGGACAATTCTGTGAACAGGGGAGGGACAGTGCCATCTGTGCCAGGGATGGGACAGTGACAATCTGTGCAGGGAAGGGGACAGTGACAATCCTGTTGCCAGGATGGGGAACGTGCCAGTCTGTGCCAGGGGATGGGACAGTGGACAATACTGTGAACAGGATGGGGAACAGTGACAATCTGTGCCAGGGGATGGGGACAGTGAAATCTGTGCCAGGGATGGGGGAAAGTGCCAGTCTGTGAACAGGGGATGGGACAGTGCCAGGGATGGGGACAGTGGACAATCTTGAAACAGGGGAGGGGACAGGCCAGTCCGTGCCAGGGGATGGGGACAGTGACAATCTGGTGAACAGGGGATGGGACAGTGACAATCTGTTGCCAGGGATGGGGACAGTGACAATCTGTGAACAGGGGATGGGGACAGTGCCAGTCTGTGCCAGGGGATGTGGGGAGGGGGGAAATTGCCAGTCTGTGCCAGGGAATGGGGACAGTGACAATCTGTTGAACAGGGGATGGGCACAGTGCCAGTCTGTGAACAGGGGATGGGACAGTGCCAGTCTGTGCCAGGGAAAAATGGGGACAGTGGCCAGTCTGTGCCAGGGGATGGGGACAGTGACAATCTGTGCCAGGGGATGGGGACAGTGCCAGTCTGTGAACAGGGGTGGGACAGTGCCGTCTGTGCCAGGGGATGGGGACAGTGACAAATCTGTGCCAGGGGATGGGGACACGTGGCAGTCTGTGGAACCAGGGATGGGGACAGTGCCAGTCTGTGCAGGGATGGGGCGTGACAATCTGTGAACAGGGATGGGGACAGTGCCAGTCGTGCCAGGGGATGGGGACAGTGCAGGGATGGGGACAGTGACAACTGTGAACAGGGATGGGGACAGTGGCCAGGCGTGCAGGGGATGGGACAGTGCCAGTCCTGTGAACAGGGGATGGGGACAGTGACAATCTGTGCCAGGGGATGGGGACAGTACCAATCTGTGAACAGGGGATGGGGACAGTGACAATCTGTGAACGGTGGGATGGGAACAGTGACAATCTGTGCCAGGGGATGGGACAGTGCAGTCGTGAACAGGGATGGGGACAGTGCCAGTCTGTGCCAGGGGAAAGGGACAGTGCAGTCTGTGCAGGCGAATGGGACAGTGACAATCTGTGAACCGGGGGATGGGGACAGTGACAATCTGTGCCAGGGATGGGGACAGTGACAATCTGTGAACAGGGGATGGGGACAGTGACAATCTGTGAACAGGGTATGGGGACAGTGCCAAGTCTGTGCCAGGGGAATGGGGACAGTGACAATCTGTCCAAGGGAATGGGGAACGTGCCATCTGTGAACAGGGGGGGGACAGTGACAATCTGTGCCAGGAGGGGAAGTGCCAGTCTGTGAACAGGGGATGGACAGTGACAAATCTGTCCAGGGGATGGGGACAAGTGACAATCTTGCAGGGGATGGGACAGTGCCAGTTCCTGGTGAACAGGGGATGGACAGTGACAACTGTGCAGGATGGGGACAGTGCCAGTCGTGCCAGGGGAAGGGGGCATCGTGACAATTCTGTGAACAGGAGGATGGGACAGTGCCAGTCTGTGCCAGGGAGGGGAACATGAACAATCTGTGAACAGGGGATGGGAACAGTGACAATCTGTGAACAGGGGATGGGGACAGTGCCAGTCTGTGCCCAAGATATCCGGGCAGTGCCAGTCTGTACCCAGGGAATGCTGTGCTGCCCAGTGTCACACAGGCTCTGGGGTGTGTGACCCATGCCCTGGTGTCCATGTCTCTGGTGTGTTGTGACCCATGCCCGGTGTCTCCGGTGTCCATGATGCTCTGGGGTGTGTGACTCCATGCCCGGTGCCATGTGCTCTGGTTTGGACCCGTGCCCGGTGTCCCGGTGTCCCATGTGCTCTGGGGTGTGTGACCCAGGCCCGGTGTCCCATTGCTCTGGGGTGTGTGATCCCATGCCCGGTGCCCATTCTCTGTGTGTGACCCGTGCCCAGGTGGTCCCCATGTGCTCTGGGGTGTGTGACCCATGCCCGGTGTCCCGGTGTCCCATGTGCTCTGGGGTGTGTGACCCGTGCCGTGTCCAGTGCCTCTGGGGTGTGTGACCCGTGCCCGGTGTCCCATGTCCTGGGTTGTGACCCAATGCCTGGTGGTCCCATGTGCTCTGGGGTGGTGTGACCCATGCCCGTGTCCCGGTGTCCCATGTGCTCTGGGGTGTGTGACCCGTCCCGGTGATCCGGTGTCCCATGTGCTCTGGGGTGTGTGACCCATCCCGGTGCCCGGTGTCCCACTGTGCTCTGGGGTGTGGGACCCATGGCCCGGTGTCCATGTGCTATGGGGGTGTGACCCATGCCCGGTGTCCCATTGCTCTGGGGTGTGTGACCCATGCCCGGTGTCGGGTGCCCATGTGCTCTGGGGTGTGTACCCGTGCCCGGTGTCAGCCGGTGTCCCATGTGCTCTGGGGTGTGTGACCCATGCCCGGTGTCCCATGTGCTCTGGGGTGTGTGACCCATGCCGCGGGTGCCATGTGCTCGGGGTGTGTGACCCATGCCGGTGTCATGTGCCTGGGGTGGTGTGACCCGTGCCCCGGTGTCCCATGTCCCTCTAGGGTGTGTGACCCGTGACCGTGTCCCATGTGCTCTGGGTGGTGTGACCATCCCGGTGTCCCATGTGCTCTGGGGTGTGTGACCCATGCCCGGTGTCCGGTTCCCAGTGCTCTGGGGTGTGTGACCCGTGCCCGGTGTCCCATGTGCCTCTGGGTGTGTGACCCGTGCCCGTTCCCATGTGCTCTGGGGGTGTGACCCATGCCCGGTTCCCATGTCTTCTGGGGTGTGTGACCCATGCCCGGTGCCCATGTGCTCTGGGGTGTGACCCATGCCCGTGTCCCGTGTCCCATGTGCCTGGGGTTGGTGACCATGCCCGGTGTCCCAGTGCCTGGGGTTGTTGAGACCCATGCCCGTGTCCGTGTCCCATGTGCTCTGGGGGTGTGACCCATGCCGGTGCCCATGTGCTCTGGGTGGGTAACCCGTGCCTCTGTGTCCCAATGTGCTCTGGGGTTGTGACCCTGCCCGGTGTCCCGTGTCCCATGTGCTCGGGTGTGTGACCCATGCCTGTCCCATTGCCTGGGTGTGGACCCATGCCCGGTGTCCCCCATTGCTCTGGGGTGTGTGACCCTGCCCGGTGGTCCCATGTTGCCCGGGGTGGTGATCCCATGCCGGTGTCCCCATGTGGCTCTGGTGTGTGAACCATGCCGTGCCGGTGTCCCAGTGCCTCGGGTTGTGACCCATGCCCGGTGTCCCATGTGCTCGGGGTGTGTGACCCATGCCCGGTGTCCCATGTGCCTCTGGGGGTGTGACCCATGCCGGTGTCCCATGTGCTCTGGGGTTGTGACCCATGCCGGTGTCCCCATGTGCTCTGGGTGTGGTGACCGTGCCCGGTGTCCCATGTGCTCTGGGGTTGTGTGACCATGCCTGTGTGCCCGGGTCCCATGTGCTCTGGGGTGTGTGACCCGTGCCCGTGTCCCCATGTGCTCTGGGGTGTGTGACCCGTGCCCGGTGTCCCATGTGCTCTGGGGTGTGTGACCCGTGCCCGGTGTTCCCGTGTCCCATGTCTCTGGGGTGTGTGACCCATGCCCCGGTTCCCATGTTGCTCTGGGGTGTGTGACCCATGCCCGGTGTCCGCCGGTGTCCCATTGCTCTGGGGTGTGACCCGTGCCCGTTCCCATGTGCTCTGGGTGTGTGACCCATGCCGGTTCCCGGTGTCCCATGTGCTCTGGGGTGTGTGACACCATGCCGGTGTCCCATGTGCCTAGGGTGTGTGACCCATGCCCGGTGTCCATGTGCCTCGGTGTGTGACCCATGCCCGGTGTCCCGGTGTCCCATGTGCTCTGGGGTGTGTGGCCATGCCCGGTGTCCCCATGTGCTCTGGGGTGTGGACCCCATGCCCGGTGCCCCAGTGTCTGGTGTGTGACCCAGCCCGGTGTCCCCATGTGCCATGGGTGTGGACCCATGCCCGGTGTCCCATGTGCTCTGGGTTGTGCCATGCCCGGTGGGGGGTTTTCCCATGGGTTGGGGCTCTGGGGTGTGTGACCCATGCCCGGTGTCCCGGGTTCCATGGCTCTGGGGTGTGTGACCCATGCCCGGTGTCGCCGGTGTCCCATGTGCTCTGGGTGTGACCCATGCCCGTGTCCCATGTCCTGGGGTGTGTGACCCATGCCCGTGTCCAGTGCTCTGGGGTGGTGTGACCCCATGCCCGTGTCCCGGTGTCCCATGTGCTCTGGGGGTGTGACCCATGCCCGTGTCCCAGTGCTCTGGGTGTGTGACCCGTGCCCGGTGCCGGTGTCCATGTGCTCGGGGTGTGTGACCCATGCCCGGTGTTCCCATGTGCTCTGGGGTGTGTGACCCATGCCCGGGTCCATGTGCTCTGGGGTGTGTGACCCCGTGCCCGGTGTTCCCATGTGCTCTGGGGTGTGTGACCCATGCCCGGTGTCCCATGTGCCTGGGTGTGTGACCATGCCCGGTGTCCAGTGCTCTGGGGTGTGTGACCCATGCCCGGTGTCCCATGTGCTCTGGGGTGTGTGACCCGTGCCCGGTGTCCCATGTGCTCTGGGTGTGTGACCCATGCCGGTTCCCATGTGCTCTGGGGTGTGTGACCCATTCCCGGTGTCCCAATGTCTCTGGGGTGTGTGACCCGTGCTCCGTGTCCGGTGTCCCATGTGCTCTGGGGTGTGTTGACCCATGCCCGGTGCCCATGGTGCTCTGGGGTGGTGTACCCATGCCCGGTGTCCCGGTGTCCATGTGCTTGGGGTGGTGTGACCCTGCCCGGTGCCGGTGTCCCATGGCTCTGGGTGTGTGACCATGCCGGTGTCCTATGTGCTCTGGGGTGTGTGACCGTGCCCGGGCCATGTGCTCTGGGTGTGTGACCCATGCCCGTGTCCCATGTGCCTGGGGTGTGTGACCCGTGCCCGGTGTCCATGTGCTTCTGGGTTGTGTGACCCGTGCCCAGGTGTCCCGGTGTCCCCATGTGCCCTGGGGTGTGGTGACCCATCCGGGTCCCATGTGCCCCTCTGGGGTGTGTGACCCATGCCCGGTGTCCCAGTGCCTGGGTGTGTGACCTGCCACGGTGTCCCATGTGCCTCTGGGGTTGTGTGACCCGTGCCGGCTGTCCCATTTTGCTACTGCTGGGTGTGTGACCCATGCCCGGTGTCCCATGTGCTCTGGGGTGTGTGACCCATGCCCAGTGTCCCATGTGCTCTGGGTGTGTGACCCAGCCCGGTGTCCCATGTGCTTGGGGTGTGTGACCCGTGCGTGTCCCCGAGGCCCTGAGCCAGCAGCAGCAGAACAGCAGCAGCAGCAGCAGTGCCGGGGGGATGGCACCTGGTGAAGGGCACCGGGGATGGCACCGGGGATGGCACTGCCCTCCAACCAGCACGTCCTGCTCAATGCCAAGACTGGCACCGCTCCCGGCAAATCGGGTACGTGTGGGGTGGGACTGACCCCTGCTCCATGGGATGGGGGGATGGGAAAATGCCCCTTCCTGCGGGTTCTGGGGTTCTAAAATCATCAAATTCTGCTCCATGGGATGGGAAAGGGGGAAAAATGCCCCTTCCTGGGGGTCCAGAATCATCAAATTCTGCTCCAGGGATGGGGGGATGGGAAAGGGGAAAATGCCCCTTCCTGGGGGTTCTGGGGGTCCAGAATCATAAATTCTGCTCCATGGGGATGGGGATGAAACGCGCCTTCCTGGGGGTTCTGGGGTCCAGAATCACAATTCTGCTCCATGGATGGGGGGATGGAAAACTGCCCCTTTCCTGGGGGTTCAGGGTCAGAAATCATCGAAATTCTGCCCATGGAAGTGGGGATGGAAACTGCCCCTTCCTGGGGGTTCTGGGGTCAGAAATCATCAAATTCTGCTCCATGGGATGGGGGATGGGAAAGGGGGAAAACTGTCCCTTCCTGGGGGTCCAGAATCATCAAATTCTGCTCCATGGAATGGGGGATGGAAACTGCCATCTGGGTTCTGGGGGCCAGAATCAACAATTCTGCTCCATGGGATTGGGATGGGAAACGCCCCTTCTGGGGGTCGGGTCAGAAATATCAATTCCTGCTCCATGGAATGGGGGATGGGAAACTGTCCCTTCCTGGGGGTTCTGGGGTCAGAAATCATCAAATTCTGCTCCCACCGCTTGGGTGCTGTCAGGGGTGCACCAGGTGAGGAGAGATCTTGGGGAGATCTTGGAGAAATCTTTGAGAGACCTTGGGGACGTCTTGGAGAGACCTTGGAGAGACCTTGGAGAAACTTTGGAGATATGTTGGGTGGACCTTGGATAGATCTTGGGGAGACCTTGAGAAACCTGATAGACCTTGGAACAATTTGGGGTGGACTGGGAAGACCTTGGGTAGATTCTGGTGACCTTGGAGATCTTTGGGAGACCTTGGAGAGATCTTGGGTGGACCTTGGGGAGATCTTGGGGAGACCTTGTTGAAACCTTGGGTAGACCTTGGATAGATCTTGGGGAGACCTTGGAGAGATCCAAAAGATCTGGGGAACCTTTGGGGAGACCTTGGAGAGATTTTGGGTGGACCTTGGAGAGACCCTGGGGTGATCTTGGGTAGATTTTGGGTGGACCTTGGGGAGACTTTGGGGAGACCTTGGAGAGACCGCTCCAACGGGTCCCTTTTCCCGCAGGTTGGGAAGGCAAACAGGCAGATGGACATTCCAGCAGCTCCCCAAATTGCACCTCCAGCTCCTCATCCTCGCTGAAAGTGGACAATTCCCTGCCAGGACTGGCCAAGAAGCCCTTCCCGAGATCCGACAGACTCCACGCACGTAAGGAAATCCTAAAAGAGCAAAAATGGATGAAAATGTGGTGATTCCATGGCTCAGGACCTGATTAGGGATCAATAATCAAATTATCCTGGGCATCAATAATTCCAGCTTTCTCCTGGCATTATCGGATCAATATTCAACTCTCCTGGGATCAATAATTCCAACTTCTCCTGGGGCATTATGGATCAAAATTCAACTTCTCCTGGCATTAATTGGATCAAATTCCAACTTCTCCTGGGCATTATTGGGATCAATAATTCCAACTTCTCCTGGGCATTATTGGGATCAATAATTCCAACTTTTCCTGGGATCAATAATCCAACATCCTGGGCATTATGGGAAACAATAATTCCAACATTTCCTGGGCATCTATTGGGAATCTGATAATTCAGCTTCTCCTGGGCATTATTGGGATCATAAATTCCAATTTCTCGCTGGGATCAAATAATTCCAACTCTCCTGGGGCAATTATTGGGATCAATAATTCCAACTTCTCGGCATTATTGGGATCAATAATTCCAACTTCTCCTGGGCATTATTTGGATCGATAATTCCAACTTCTCCTGGGCATTATTGGGATCAATAATTCCAACTTTTCCTGGGATCAATAATTCCAAAACAAAAATTTCCTGGCATTATGGATCAATAAATCCAACATTTCCTGGGCATTATTGGGATCAATAATTCCAACTCTCCTGGGCATTATTGGGATCAATAATTCCAACTTCTCCTGGGATCAATAATTCCAACATTTCCTGGGCATTATTGGGATCAATATCCAGCTCTCCTGGGCATTAATGGGAATCAATAATTCCAGACATTCTGGGCATTATTGGATCAAATATCAACTTCTGCATTATTGGGATTCGATAATTCCATACTCTCTCCTGGGCATTATGGGATCATAATTAACAACTTTTCCTGGGATCAAAATTCCAAACTTCTCCGGGCATTAAATTGGAATCAATAATTCCAACTCTGGGGCATATGGGATCGATAATTCCAAGCTTCTCCTGGGCATTATTGGGATCAATAATTCCAACTTTCCTGGGCATTATTGGGATCAATAATTCCAATTTCTCCTGGGATCAATAATTCCAGCTTCTCCTGGGCATTATTGGGATCAATAATTCCAACTTCTCCTGGGCATTATTGGGATCAATAATTCACTTCTCCTGGGCATTATCGGGATCAATAATTCCAACTTTTCCTGGGATCAATAATTCCAACATTTCCTGGGCATTATTGGGATCGATAATTCCAGCTTCTCCTGGGCATTATCGGGATCAATAATTCCAATTTCTCTGATCCCCCTGGATTTGGCTCCTCATCCTTTATGGATTTGGAGACTTTTCAGCCCTCCTCGTTCTTTTATCAATAATGGGATTGACCCCAGTGAATTTAAGGATATTCTCCTGGTTCCTTTTATCAATGGGATTGACCCCAGTGAATTTAAGGATATTCTCCTGGTTCCTTTTATCATGGATATTGACCCCAGATGATATTTAGGATATTCTCCTGGTTCCTTTTAATCAATGGGATTTGACCCATGAATTTAAGGATATTCTCCTGGTTCCTTTTATCATTGGGATTGACCCCATGAATTTAAGGATATTCTCCTGGTTCCTTTTATCAATGGGATCCATGAATATTTCTCTTCCTTTTATATGGATACGAGTGAATTTCAGGATATTCTCCTGGTTCCTTTTTAGCATGTGGATTGACTCCTAATTGATATTTCCTGCTTTATCAATGGGATGAAATGATAAGATCCTCCCTTTATATGGATTGCCGTGAATAGTACTCTCCGGTTCCTTACTGGGATTGAACCATGATCATAAAGGAATTCCGCCTTATCAAGCTGTCCGACCTCCAGAAAAACACTAACAACCATCCTGGGCATCCTGTTCAGGTGCCATTTTCAAAACCTATTCCTCGCTGTCCTTTAGTCATGGCGATTGGGCGGGCTATTAAGACTCCGGTTGAGCTTGGGTGAATCAATGGGGCTTAGACACAGCCATGAGTTAGGACTATCTTCGGGTTCTGACATGGATGACACCAGTGAGTAAGGCTAGACTTGGTGATAGGAATGTCCTGAGCATGGGAAGCGAGTGGAACTCAGAAGCTCGCCTTCAAAACTCGGGCGAGACTGACACCTCGAGCCCTTGTGGGCATTTTTCAAACATCTCGAGCGTGAGGCTGAGCTGGGGCTAAGCTCGGCTGGCTGGAGAATCTGAGGCTCTGCAGGCTGAGCTGGGCCTGAAGCTGGGGCTTAGGAGCTGGGACTGAGCTGGACTGGCTGGGACTGAGCTGGGCTGATAGCTGGAGGCTTGAGCTGGGACTGAGCTGGGGCTGAGCTGGGCTGAGCTGGGGCTGAGCTGGGGACTGAGCTGGGACGCTGGTAGCGGAGAGCTGGGGCTGAGCTGGGACGGAGCTGACTGACTGGGTGAGCGTGAGCTGGAGTACTGGAGAGCTGGGGCTGAGCTGGGACTGAGCCGGGACTGGCGGGACTGAGCCGGCTGGGACGAGCCGGACTGAGCGGGCTGAGCCGGTGAGCTGGGACTGAGCTGGAGCTGAGACTGGGGCTGAGCTGGGCTGAGCTTGGGACTGAGCTGGGACTGAGCTGGGACCTGAGCTGAGGTGAGCTGGGCGAGCTGGAGGCTGAGCTGGACTGGACTGGACTGAGCTGGAGGCTGAGCTGGGAACTGAGCTGGGGCTGAGCTGAGCTGGGAGCGTGAGCTGGGGCGAGCTGTGGACTTGGTGAGCTGGGGAGCTGACTGGGACTTAGAGCTGGGACTGGGCAGCTGGCTGACTGGATGAGCTGGACTGGCTGAGCTGGGAGCTGAGCTGGGACTGAGCGGGGGCTGAGCTGGGCCTGAGCTGGGCTGAGCCTGGAGCTGAGCTGGGACTGAGCTGGAGCTGGAGCTCGGGACTGAGCTGGGACTGAGACTGGGGCTGAGCGTGGGACTGAGCGCTGAGGGCTGAGCTGGGACTGAGCTGGGCTCGAGCTGGGGCGAGCTGGAGCGTGCCCAGGGAAACTGAAGCCGGGGCTGGTACCAAGGGGACACTAAGCCAGGCCTTGCCCAGGGCACACTAAGCCAGGACTGTGCCCAGGGCACACTAAGCCAGGCCTTGCTCCAGGGAAGCAGGGCACACTAAGCCAGGCTTTGCTCCAGGGAAGCAGGGCAATTAAGCAGCTCTAGCCCCGTCGCAGGGCACACTAAGCTAGCTGACCCAGGGCACACTAAGCAGGCTTGCCCCCTCGCAGGGCAACATAAGCCATTCCCTGCAGGGCACATAGTTTGCCCTCGCAGCACACTAAGCCATGGCCTACCCAGGCACACTAAGCCAGCTTGCCCCCGCAGGCCCTAAAGCACCATCAGAAGCCAGGCTTTACCCACTCACAGCGCACATAAGCCAGCCCCTCACGCACATAAGCGCTTACTCGAGCACACTAAGCCAGGCTTTGCCCCTCGCAGGGCACACTAAGCCAGGCCATATTGCCCCCTCAGGGCACACTAAGCCAGGCTTTCCCCTGCAGGGCAACACGGCCATAACGGCCACAGAGCTTCCCCTGCAGGGCCTAAGCCAGGCACCCGAGCACTAAGCCAGGCTTTACCCCTGCATCACAGGGCACACTAAGCCAGGCCATACCCAGGGCACACTAAGCCAGACTGTACCCCCTCGAGCCGAGCAAGGCTTTACCCGAGTTAAGCCAGGCCTACCCTTGCAGCACACTAGCCAGGCTTTTACCCGCAGGCCACTAAGCCAGGCCAAGCCCAGGGCCACAATAAGCCAGCTTTCCCCTGCAGGGCACACAACTAAGCCAGCTTTCCCGCGACTAGCCGGCACCAGCCCTAACCAGGCTTTCCTGCAGGCCAACTGCCAGCTTGCCGGTCCCGCAGGGCGCCTCGGGCACTAAGCCCAGGCCTTTGCCCCTGCAGGGCAGCTGAAGCGGGCGCGCTGTGCCGAGATCGACGTGGAGACGCCGGAGTCGATCCTGTGAAACAAAACCGTGCGGCGCTGATCAACAACACTGCTGGGAATTGCTCCCCCGGAGCGCCAACAGCGCCTCCTGCTGCTGCTGCCCGACGTGGACAGACCCGTACGGGAACTGCGGGATCGGGATCGGGCATGGGGTGGGATCTGGGATTGGGAATCATGGATGGGATCCGGATGGGATGGGATGGATCCATGGGATGGGATCAGGGATGGGACTGGGATGGGATGGGGATTGGGATGGGATGGATCAATGGATGGGAATGGGATGGGGATGGGATCAGGATGGGATCTGGGATGGGATCCGGGATGGGATGGGATCAATGGAATGGGATGGACATGGGATGGGATGAAGGGATGGAGGGATGGATGGGAATGGGATGGGGAGAATGGGATGGATGGTGGGATGCAGACTATGGGATGGGATGGTGGACCATGGGATGGGACTAGGAGGGGGGTATGAGAGGATGGGGATGGGAAATGTGGTGGTGGGGATGTGACGGGTGATGGGATGGATAATGGGGTATCGGGATGGGATATTGGATGAATGGGACCGGGATGGGATCTAGGATGGGATGGATGGGAGATTGGGAGATATGTGGATGAGTGGTGGATGGAACTGCCTGACCCCACAGAGCTCGGGACAGCCTCCAGAAATGGGACCTGCAGGGGGGAAATGGGGCTGGAGATCCGCCTTGAGCCCATTGTGAGATCCCATTGTGAGATCCCGATCCCATTGGTGAGATCCCTGACCACCATTGTGAGATCCCATTGTGAGATCCACCTTGTGAGAACGATCCCGACCCCATTGTAGATCCGATCCCATTGTGAGATCCCATTGTGAGATCCCGACCCCATTGTGAGATCCGACCATTTGAATCCCATTGTGAGATCCCGACCTCCATTGTGAGATCACCGCTCCCATTGTGAGATCCCGACCCCAATTGTGAGATCCCATCCATTGTGAGATCCGACTCCATGGTGAGATCCCGATCCCATTGTGAGATCCCGATCCCATTGTGAGATCCCGATCCCATTGTGAGATCCCGACCCCATTGTGACATCCCGACCCCATTGTGACATCCCGATCCCATTGTGAGATCCCGATCCCATTGTGAGATCCCGATCCCATTGTGGGATCCCGACCCATTGTGGATCCCGATCCCATTGTGAGATCCTGACCCCATTGTGAGATCCCATCGTGAGATCCGACGTCCCATTTGAGATCCCGATCCCATTATGAGATCCCGATCCCATTGTGAGATCCCAACCCCGTTGTGAGATCCTGACCCCATTGTGAGATCCCGATCCCATAATGAGATCCCGATCCCATTGTGAGATCCCGACCCCATTTTGAGATCCCGATCCTGATCCCATAGTTAGATCCCGTTCCCATTGTGGGATCCCGATCCCGATCCCATTGTGAGATCCCGCTCCCTGTCCCAGGTTGGTCCCGATGGGCTGATGAAGCTCAGCAGCTCCGCGCTCAACAACGAATTCTTCACCTCGGCTGCGCAGGGCTGGAAGGAGCGGCTGGCGGAAGGTGAGGGGTCCCAAACACCCCGGAGCTGGAAAGGGTTGGGAATGGATGGGGTGATCCTGGAGGGGCTGCAGCTCTGCAGGGGATCCCCAAACACCCCGGAGCTGGGAATAGGGTTCGGGGGATCCTGGAGGAGCTGCAGCTCTGCAGGGGATCCCTGAACATCCCGGAGCTGGGAAAGGGTTGGGGTGATCCTGGAGGAGCTGCAGCTCTGCAGGGGATCCCTGAACATCCCGGAGCTGGGAATAGGGTGGGGATGGATGGGGTGATCCTGGAGGGGCTGCAGCTCTGCAGGGGATCCCCAAATACCCCGGAGCTGGGAAAGGGTGGGGAATGGGTTGGGGACAATCCTGGAGGAGCTCTGCAGGGAAAGGGTGGGAATGGCTTGGGGACTTTAATCCTGGAGAGCTCTGCAGGAAAGGTGGGGAATGCTGGGAATCCTGGAGGAGCTCGCAGGGAAAAGGTGGGAATGGCTTGGGGACATCCTGGAGGAGCTCTGCAGGGAAAGGGTGGAATGGGCTTGGGGACATCCTGGAGGAGCTCTGCAGGGAAAGGTGGGAATGGAGGGGACAATCCTGGAGGAGCCTGCTGCAGGAAAGGGTGGGGAATGGCTTGGGGACAATCCTGGAGGAGCTTCTGCCAGGGAAAGGGTGGGAATGGCTTGGGGACAATCCTGGAGGAGCTCTGCAGGGAAAGGGTGGGGAATGGTTGGGGACAATCCTGGAGGAGCTCTGCAGGGAAAGGGTGGGGAATGGCTTGGGGACAATCCTGGAGGAGCTCTGCAGGGAAAGGGTGGGGAATGGCTTGGGGACAATCCTGGAGGAGCTCTTGCAGGGTTCATGCACCCCAGAGTGGGAAAAGGGTGGGATTGGTTGGGGACAATCCTGGAGGAGCTCTGATGGGAAAAGGGTGGGAATGGGTTGGGGACAATCCTGGAGGAGCTCTGCAGGGAACTGAGCCAGAGCTGGAAAGTGGGGAATGGGTGGGGACCAATCCTGGAGAGCTCTGCAGGAGAAAGGAGTGGGAATGGATGGGGGATCCTGGAGGAGCTCTGCAGGGAAAGGGTGGGAATGGCTTGGGGACAATCCTGGAGGAGCTCTGCAGGGAAAAGGATGGGGATTGGGTGGGGGTGATCCTGGAGGAGCTCTGCAGGGAAAAGGGTGGGGAATGGATGGGGACAATCCTGGAGGAGCTCTGCAGGGAAAGGGTGGGAATGGCTTGGGGACAATCTGGAGGAGCCTTGCAGGGAAAAGTGGGAAATGCTTGGGGAACAATCTGCGAGGAGCTCTGATGGGATTCACTGCAGCCCAGAACAGAGGGCAGCAGGAGGAGGAGGAGAAGGTTCTGCAGAGCTAATGCAGGTGTTCTCTGTTGAGCTGGAAGAGATGAGAAAAGAAGGGAAAATGTTTAAAATGTTCTGAGCTGCCCATAGAGCTGGGGCATCCTGAGCCTCAACACAGACACTGCTGAGGGGGCAGAGAAGGGAAATTCTGCTCCAGAGCAAAGCACAGCATCACCAGCACGGGCTGTTCAGCCCTCGGAGCCACCACTTTCCATATTTTGTTGGGATAAAGGGGAAAAAATTCTTCCCTGTGAGGGTGGTGAGGCCGTTCCCTCTCCTCCTGTCCCTGTTGCCCTGGGAGCAGGCCCGACCCCCCATCTGTCAGGAGTTGTGCCAGAGCCCCAAAAATCCCCCCTGATCCCCATTTTCTCCAGGCTGAGCCCATTTCCCAGCTCCCTCAGCCTCTCCTGGAGCTCCAGCCCCTTCCCCATTTCCATTCCATTCCCCCAGAGCAGCTCCAGGGGCTCAGATTGGGGCTGGGTGCAGCTGCAGCATCCCGAATTCCTGGGACACTCACCCGTCCCATCCCTTTCCTGTCTCAGAAATCTCTTTTTGCACCCCACAGGAGAGTTCACCCCCGAAATGCAGCTGCGAATCCGGCAGGAAATCGAGAAGGAGAAGAAGGTGGAGCTGTGGAAGGAGCGCTTTTTTGAGAGTTACTACGGGCAGAGGTGAGAGCCAGGGGCACCTTCTGGGGTCGTTCCCTCCACGTTTCACCAGCCCTGGAAGCTGAGGAAGGGCTCTGTGGATGGAAATTGGGCAATGGGATGGGATTCAGGTCAGGAATGAGGTGTTTGCAGCTCCACAGTCTCACCCGTGCAGGAATTCTCACCTCTGAGAATTCCACTCCTCAATTGGAGCTGCCCCCATGGTTCTCCTGGAGCTGTTCCCTGGAGCTCCTCAGGGTCTGGACCTCCTTTCCCACATCCCAAATCCCACCCAGCCTGGTTTAAACCCCAAAATCTGCAGAGCTTTTATTCTGTGGCTCCTCTTGCTTCAGGATTTTGGTTCCACAGAGAGGATTTTTGCGTTTCTGCTCCTCTGGAAAGGAAAGAGGCGATCAGGAATTCCTTATCCTGCATTCTGCTGGGTTTTTATTTTTCCTCTCCCTGCAGCCATTTGGCCCCCCATTCATCCAGGGTTTAACCTGCTTTAATTCACCCATTTTAACGCTCCATTTAATGTTTTTTTTCTGCCGCCACACCCTTGGAGCTTTAGGGGGACAGGGGACAGCAGGACCTCAGTCCCCTCCAACTCCTGAGAACCCATCTGGTGTGAACCAATCCACCCAACCTTCACGGGCTCATGTTTAGGCAAGAAAAAAACAATTTGACAAGTGATTGATGAAGTTAATCCCAACCCAGAAATCACCTTGGGAGTTAAGATTCCATGTTCCTCTGGAAGAAAGGGTGGGACCCTCTCAGTGTCCCTTTTTGCCAATGAGGCTGTGGGGGCTCATCCAGGGAATATTCCAAATTCCAAATTGGATTTGCAGCCTGGAAAGTCAGTGTGTGGAGCAGGCCTGGAGCTGCCCGGTGTTCCGTGCATTGCATTTAGTTTTTGATTAAAACCATGCATTGGTTTCTATTCCCGTGGAAGGATTATAATAGGGAAGATTCTCAAAGCACGGCATAGAACGGGGCGTGTGAGACATTTGTTCAGGGGGTTATTTAGAGAATGCTGCCTCCATTTCCCTGAGGATGGGGCACTGTTTTACAAAGCAGGGATGGGATGTTTTACAAAGCAGGGATGGGATGTTTTACAAAGCAAAGCCTCTGTTTCCCTTGGCAGCTCCGGGCTGAGCCCCGAGGAGTCGGAGCGACTGACGGCACAGCCCGAGGCTGAACGCCGACCCCACAGCCCCACAGCCCCACACCAGGAGCAGGGTACAACCCCATCAGAGCCCAAAGCACAACCAAAATCAGGGGAGGAGAAAAGAGAGGACACACAGCCCACGGCAGCAAAGCCCCCCGAGGCATCATCGACATCCCCGGACAGGCGAGGGGTGAGATCCGGCGACCGCTCCGTCCCCGTCAGGGAGAAAATCCACGGAGAAACCCCGCGGGAGAAACCCCAAAGAGCCTCCAGCCCGAAGGAAGAGGAGCAGAGAAAGCCTGGGATGGGGAAAGAGGAGCCAGGGAAGGAGATTGTGGGTGTCCTGAGCAAACCAAAGAGCCCCGAGGCGGCCGAAGGAGCGGCGAAGGTGCAAAGCCCCGCGGGCGCTCCGGACACGGCGCAGAAGAAACCCCCCGGGAGTGAGGCCATGGAGATCAGCGTGGAGGGTCACAAGAGGAAATCAGAGAGCAGGGAGGAAGCTCCAGGAACCCCCGAGAAGAAGGCACGGGTGGCAGAGCCCTGCCAGCAGCAGCAGCAGCAGCAGCAGCAGCAGCCGCAGGCGTTTCGGAACCAGCCCTTTCCTGGTGCGGGGGCGGCGGTGCCGCGGGTGCCCCCGCTCAAGGTGAGCAGGGGATGGGGTCAGTGAGTTGGATCCTATGGGGTCACTGAATCCCATTTGGTCACTGAATCCCACAGTGAATCAAATCCCATGGGGTCACTGAATCCCACGGGATCCCTGAATCCCATTGGGTCACTGAATCCCATTGGGTCACTGAACCCCACACGGTCACTGAATCCCATGGGGTCACTGAATCCCATCGGTATCCCTGAATCCCATTGGTCCTGAATCCGCATGGGGTCACTGAATCCCAGGGTCACTGAATCCACGGGTCATGGTCACTGAATCGGGCCCCATGGGGTCACTGAATCCGACAGGATCCCTGAATCCCATTTGGTCACTGAATCCCATTGGGTCACTGAATCCCACAGGATCCCTGAATCCCATTTGGTCACTGAATCCCATGGGGTCACTGAATGCCACGGGATCCCTGAATCCCATTGGGTCACTGAATCCACAGGGGTCACTGAATCCATTGGTCACGAATCCCATGGGGTCACTGAATCCCATTTGGTCACTGAATCCCATGGGGTCACTGAATCCCACGGGGTCACTGAACTGCCGATGGGTCACTGAATCCCATGGGTCTCACTGAATCCCATTGGGTCACTGAGTCCCACACGTTGTCACTGAATGTCCCAATGACGCCGATTGGTCACTGAGCCCACGGTCACTGAATCCATGGGGTCACTGAATCCCACTGGGGTCACTAATCCCATTGTGGTCACTGAATGCTCCAATCCATTGGTCACTGAATCCCACGGGGTCACAGAATCCATTGGGGTCACTGAGAATCCCATGGGGTCACTGAATCCTGGACTATGGGTCACTGAATCCCACAGGATCCTGAATCCCAATTTGGTCACTGAATCCACGGGGTCACTGAATCCCATGGGTCACTGAATCCCACGGGTCACTGATCCACGGATCCCGAATCCCATTGGCTGAATCCCATGGGTCACGAATCCACAGTCACTGAAATCCCATGGCTCACAGAATCCCACATGAATCGAATCCCCATGGGGTCACTGAATCCCAGTCACGAATCAAATCCCATGGGGTCACTGAATCCCACGGGGTCACGAATCCCGAGGTCACTGAATCCCATTGGCACTGAATCCCACGGGGTCACTGAATCCCACGGGGTCACTGAATCCCATTTGGTCACTGAATCCCACAGTGAATCGATTCCCACGGAAAATAAACCTGAAATAAAGTCCCTGAGATCTCTCAGGGGGAACAGGGGAGCACCAGGCTCAGCACATGCGTTGGGAAGAGCAAACATAGGGAAAGTCAGCTGGAACGTTGGGGGAAATGTTTAGAAGGAAAGGGTAAATTATTTTTCCTCCAGCTCAGGGGATCAAGGCTGAGTCAAGCAGGATGGTGACACCTTTCAAAGGACAGAAATGACATCAGAATAATGGGAAATAGAGGGGTTAAGAGGGCTTGGGTGTGGGTCAGCCCTTCAGGGAGGGAGCACAGGGGCTTTGGGGTGAAGGTGTCCCATGGTTCTCATGAGCTCCACTCTGGGGTGAAGGTGTCCATGGTTCTGAGGGATGAGCTCCATATGGGGTGAAGGTGTCCCATGGTTCATGAGCTCCAGTTTTTGGTTATTTGTGTGCTTTCTCTGGGGTGAAGGTGCCCATGGTCTCACTGGGGATGAGCTCACTCTGGGTGAAGGGTCCCATGGTTCTGAGGGATAGCTCCACTCTGGGGTGAAGGTGTCCCATGGTTCTCACTGGGGATGAGCTCCACTCTGGGGTGAAGGTGTCCCATGGTTCTGAGGGATGAGCTCCACTGGGGTGAAGTGTCCCATGGTTCTAGGATGAGCTCCACTCTGGGTGAAGGTGTCCCATGGTCTCTGAGTGTCCACTCTGGGGTGAAGGTGTCCCATGGTCTCACTGGAAGAGCTCCACTCTGGGTGAAGGTGTCCCATGGTTCTAGAGGATGAGCTCCACTCTGGGGAAGGTGTCCCATGTTCATGAGCTCCACTCTGGGGTGAAGGTGTCCCATGGTCTTGAGGGATAGCTCCACTCTGGGGTGAAGGTGTCCATGGTTCTCATGGGATGAGCTCCACTCTGGGGTGAAGGTTTCCCATGGTTCTGAGGGATGAGCTCCACTCTGGGGTGAAGGTGTCCATGGTTCTCAGGGATGAGCTCCACTTCTGGGGTGAAGGTGTCCCATGGTTCTGAGTGAGCTCCACTCTGGGGTGAAGGTGTCCCATGGTTCTGGGATGAGCTCCACTCTGGGGTGAAGGTGTCATGGTTCTGAGGGATGAGCTCCACTCTGGGGTGAAGGTGTCCATGGTCACTGGGATGAGCTCCACTCTGGGGTGAAGGTGTCCCATGAGTTCTCATTGGGATGAGCCTCACTCTGGTGGTGAAGGTGTCCCAGGTTCCTGGGGATGAGCTCCACTCTGGGGTGAAGGTTCCCATGGTTCTGAGGGATGAGCTCCACTCTGGGTGAAGGTGTCCCATGTTCTGAGGGATGAGCTCCACTCTGGGGTGAAGGTGTCCATGGTTCTCATGAGCTCCACTCTGGTGAAGTGTCCATGTTCTGAGGGATGAGCTCCACTCTGGGGTGAAGGTGTCCCATGGTTCTGAGGGATGAGCTCCACTCTGGGGTGAAGGTGTGTCCATGGTTCTCACTGGGATGAGCTCCACTCTGGGGTGAAGGTGTCCCATGGTTCTACTGGGTAGCTCCACTCTGGGGTGAAGGTGTCCCATGGTCTCATGGGATGAGCTCCACTCTGGGGTGAAGGTGTCCATGGTTCTGAGGGAGAGCTCCACTCTGGGGTGAAGGTGTCCCATGGTCTCACTGGGGATGAGCTCCACTCTGGGTGAAGTGTCCCATGGTTCCATGAGCTCCACTCTGGGGTGAGAGGTGTCCCATGTTCCATTGGGGATGAGCTCCACTCTGGGGTGAAGGTGTCCCATGGTTCTCAGGGATGAGCTCCACTCTGGGGTGAAGGTGTCCCATGGTTCTCACTGGGGATGAGCTCCACTCTGGGGTGAAGGTGTCCCATGGTTCGAACTGGGGATGAGCTCCACTCTGGGTGAAGGTGTCCATGGTTCTCACTGAGCTCCACTCTGGGGTGAAGGTGTCCCATGGTTCTGAGGGATGAGCTCCACTCTGGGGTGAAGGTGTCCCATGGTTCTCACTGGGGATGAGCTCCACTCTGGGGTGAAGTGTGTCCGTGGTTCTCACTGGGGTAGCTCCACTCTGGGGTGAAGGTGTCCCGTGGTTCTCATGAGCTCCACTCTGGGTGAAGTGTCCCATGGTTCTAGGGGATGAGCTCCACTCTGGGGTGAAGGTGTCCCATGGTTCTCACTGGGGAGAGCTCCACTCTGGGGTGAAGGTGTCCCAGGTTCGAGGGTGAGCTCCACTCTGGGTTGAAGGTGTCCCATGGTTCTGTGGGATGAGCTCCTCTGGGGTGAAGGTGTCCCATGGTTCTGAGGGATGAGCTCCACTCTGGGGTGAAGGTGTCCAATGGTTCTCACTGAGGGATGAGCTCCACTCTGGGTGAAGGTGTCCATGGTTCTCATGGGATGAGCTCCACTCTGGGTGAAGGTGTCCCATGGTTCTGAGGGATGAAGCTCCACTCTGGGGTGAAGTGTCCCATGGTTCTGCAGGGATGAGCTCCACTCTGGGGTGAAGGTGTCCCATGGTTCTGAGGGATGAGCTCCACTCTGGGGTGAAGGTGTCCCATGGTTCTCATGGGATGCTCCACTCTGGGTGAAGGTGTCCCATGGTTCTCACGGGGATGAGCTCCACCTGGGTGAAGGTTCCCATGGTCTCACGGGATGAGCTCCACTCTGGGGTGAAGGTGTCCCATGGTTCTCATGAGCTCCACTCTGGGGTGAAGGTGTCCCATGGTTCTCACTGGGGATGAGCTCCACTCTGGGGTGAAGGTGTCCCATGGTTCTCACTGGGGATGAGCTCCACTCTGGGGTGAAGGTGTCCCATGGTTCTATGAGCTCCACTCTGGGGTGAAGGTGTCCATGGTTCTGAGGGATGAGCTCCACTCTGGGGTGAAGGTGTCCATGGTTCTCACGGGGATGAGCTCCACTCTGGGTGAAGTGGTCCATGTTCTCATGAGCTCCACTCTGGGTGAAGGTGTCCCATGGTTCTCACTGGGATGACTCCACTCTGGGTGAAGGTGTCCATGGTCTGAGGATGAGCCCACTCTGGGGTGAAGGTGTCCCATGGTTCTGAGGGATGAGCTCCACTCTGGGTGAAGGTGTCCCATGTTCTGAGGATGAGCTCCACGTCTGGGTGAAGGGTTCCCATGGTTTGAGGGATGAGCTCCACTCTGGGGTGAAGGTGTCCATGGTTCTCACTGGGGATGAGCTCCACTCTGGGGTGAAGGTTTCCCATGGTTCGGAGGGATGAGCCCACTCTGGGGTGAAGGTGTCCCTGGTTCTCATGAGCTCCACTCTGGGTGAAGGTGTCCCAGGTTCATCACGGGAGTGAGCTCCACTCTGGGTGAAGGTGTCCATGGTTTCTGAGAGATGAGCTCCACTCTGGGGTGAAGGTGTCCCATGGTTCTATGGGATGAGCTCCAACTCTGGGTGAAGGTGTCCCATGGTTCTCACTGGGGATGAGCTCCACTCTGGGGTGAAGGTGTCCCATGGTTCTGAGGGATGAGCTCCACTCTGGGGTGAAGGTGTCCGGTTCTCACTGGGATGAGCTCCACTCTGGGTGAAGGTGTCCCATGGTTCTCACTGGGGATGAGCTCCACTCTGGGGTGAAGGTGTCCATGGTTCTGAGGATGAGCTCCACTCTGGGTGAAGGTGTCCCATGGTTCTGAGGGATGAGCTCCACTCTGGGTGATAAGGTGTCCCATGGTTCTCATGAGCTCCACTCGGGGTGAAGGTGTCCCATGGTTCTCAGATGAGCTCCACTCTGGGGAAGGTGTCCCATGGTTCCAGGGGAGACCTCCACTGGGGTGAAGGTGTCCCATGGTTCTGAGGGAGAGCTCCACTCTGGGTGAAGGTGTCCCATGGTTCTCATGATGAGCTCCCACTCTGGGTGAAGGTGTCCCATGGTTCTGAGGATGAGCTCCACTCTGGGTTAAGGTGTCCCATGGTTCTCACTGGGATGAGCTCCACTCTGGGGTGAAGGTGTCCCATGGTTCTGAAGGGATGGAGCTCCACTCTGGGGTGAAGGTGTCCCATGGTTCTACGAATGAGCTCCACTCTGGGGTGAAGGTGTCCATGGTCCCTGAGGGATGAGCTCACTCTGGGTGAAGGTTCCCATGGTTCTGCAGGATGAGCTCCACTCTGGGGTGAAGGTGTCCATGGTTCGAGGATGAGCTCCACTCTGGGGTGAAGGTGTCCCCATGGTTCTTGAGGATGAGCTCCACTCTGGGGTGAAGGTGTCCCATGGTTCTGACGGGATGAGATCCACTCTGGGGTGAAGTGTCCATGGTTCTCACTGGGGATGACTCCACTCTGGGGTGAAGTTTCCCATGGTTGCCTGAGCTCCACTCTGGGTGAAGGTTGTCCCATGGTTCTGAGGGATGAGCTCCACTCTGGGGTGAAGGTGTCCTGGTTCTGAGGGTGAGCTCCACTCTGGGTGAAGGTGTCCCATGTTCTCATGGGGATGAGCTCCACTCTGGGGTGAAGGTGTCGCCATGGTTCTGAGGATGAGCTCCACTCTGGGGTGAAGGTGTCCCATGGTTCTCACTGGGATGAGCTCCACTCTGGGGTGAAGGTGTCCATGGTTCTGAGGATGAGCTCCACTCTGGGGTGAAGGTGTCCCATGGTTCTGAGGGATGAGCTCCACTCTGGGTGAAGGTGTCCATGGTTCTGAGGATGAGCTCCACTCTGGGGTGAAGGTGTCCCATGGTTCTCCTGGGGATGAGCTCCACTCTGGGGATAGGTGTCCATGGTTCGAGGGATGAGCTCCACTCTGGGTGAAGGTGTCCATGGTTCTGAGGGATGAGCTCCACTCTGGGGTGAAGGTGTCCCATGGTTCTGAGGGATGAGCCTCACTCTGGGGTGAAGGTGTCCCATGGTTCTAATGAGCTCCACTCTGGGGTGAAGGTGTCCATGGTTCTCAGGGAGAGCTCCACTCTGGGTGAAGGTGTCCATGGTTCTGAGGGATGAGCTCCACTCTGGGTGAAGGTGTCCCATGGTTCTCACTGGGATGAGCTCCACTCTGGGGTGAAGGTGTCCGAGGTTTCTGAGGGATGAGCTCCACTCTGGGGTGAAGGTGTCCCATGGTTTCTGAGGATGAGCTCCACTCTGGGGTGAAGGTGTCCTGGTTCTGAGGGATAGCTCCCACTCTGGGTGAAGTTGTCCCATGGTCTCACTGAGGGATGAGCTCCACTCTGGGGTGAAGGTGTCCCATGGTTCTCACTGGGATGAGCTCCACTCTGGGGTGAAGGTCCCATGGTTCTGAGGATGAGCTCCACTCTGGGGTGAAGGTGTCACTGGGTTCTGAGGGATGAGCTCCACTCTGGGGTGAAGGTGGTCCCATGGTTCTGGGATGAGCTCCACTCTGGGTGAAGGTTCCCATGTTCTTCACTGGGATAGAGCCCACTCTGGGGTGAAGGTGTCCCATGTTCCTGGATGAGCTCCATCTGGGTTGAAGGTGTCCATGGTTCTGAGGATGAGCTCCACTCTGGGGTGAAGGTTCTCCTGTTTTGAGGGATGAGCTCCACTCTGGGTGAAGGTGTCCCATGGTTCTCACTGGATGAGCTCCACTCTGGGGTGAAGGTGTCCCATGTTCTCGGGGATGAGCTCCACTCTGGGGTGAAGGTGTCCCATGGTCTCACTGGGGATGAGTCCACTCTGGGGTGAAGGTGTCCCATGGTTCTGGGATGAGCTCCACTCTGGGGTGAAGTGTCCTGGTTCTGAGTGGATGAGCTCCACTCTGGGGTGAAGGTGCCCATGGTTCTCATGAGCTCCACTCTGGGTGAAGGTGTCCCATGGTTCTGAGGGATGAGCTCCACTCTGGGTGAAGGTGTCCCATGGTTCTCATGGGGATAGCTCCACTCTGGGTGAAGTGTCCATGGTCTGAGGGATGAGCTCCACTCGGGGGTGAAGGTGTCCCATGGTTCTACTGGGATGAGGCTCTCACTCTGGGTGAAGGTGTCCCATGGTTCTCATGGGGATGGCTCCACTCTGGGGTAAGGTGTCCCATGGTTCTGAGGGATGAGCTCCACTCTGGGTGAAGGTGTCCCATGGTTCTGAGGATGAGCTCACTCTGGGGTGAAGGTGTCCATGGTTCTGAGGATGGCTCCACTCTGGGTGAAGGTGTCCATGGTTCTAGGATGCTCCACTCGGGGTGAGGTGTCCCATGGTTTCTGCAGGGATGAGCTCCATCGGGGGTGAAGGTGTCCCATGGTCTGAGAGGATGAGCTCCACTCTGGGGTGAAGGTGTCCCATGGTTCTGAGGGATGCTCCACTCTGGGTGAAGGTGTCCCATGGTTCTGAGGGATGAGCTCCACTCTGGGGTGAAGGTGTCCCATGGTTTCATGAGATGAGCCCTCACTCTGGGGTGAAGGTGTCCATGGTTCTCATGGGATGAGCTCCACTCTGGGGTGAAGGTGTCCCATGGTCTCACTGGGATGAGCTCCACTCTGGGGGAAGGTGTCCATGGTTCTCACTGGGATGAAGCTCCACTCTGGGGTGAAGGTGTCCATGAGGTCTCTGGAGGGATGAGCTCCACTCTGGGGTGAAGGTGTATCCCATGGGTTCCATGGGTTCCGATGAGCTCCACTCTGGGGTGAGGTGTCCCATGGTTCTCATGGGGAGCGATGCTCCACTCTGGGGTGAAGGTGTCCATGGTTCTGAGGATGAGCTCCACTCTGGGTGAAGGTGTCCCATGGTTCTAGGGATGAGCTCCGACTCTGGGGTGAAGGTGTCCCATGGTCTCACTGGGATGAGCCTCCACTCTGGGGTGAAGGTGTTCCCATGGTTCTGCAGGATGAGCTCCACTCTGGGTGAAGGTGTCCCATGTTCTACTGGGATGAGCCCACTCTGGGGTGAAGGTGTCCCATGGTTCTGGAGGATGAGCTCCACTCTGGGTGAAGGTGTCCATGGTTCTAGGCATGAGCTCCACTCTGGGGTGAAGGTGTCCCATGGTTCTCAGGGATGAGCTCCACTCTGGGTGAAGGTGTCCCGTGTTCTCATGAGCTCCACTCTGGGGTGAAGGTGTCCCATGGTTCTGGGGATGAGCTCCACTCTGGGGTGAAGGTGTCCATGGTTCTGAGGGATGAGCTCCACTCTGGGGTGAAGGTGTCCCATGGTTCTCATGAGCTCCACTCTGGGGTGAAGGTGTCCCATGGTTCTCACTGGGGATGAGCTCCACTCTGGGGTGAAGGTGTCCATGGTTCTGAGGATGAGCTCCACTCTGGGTGAAGGTGTCCCATGGTTCTCAGGGGATGAGCTCCACTCTGGGGTGAAGGTGTCCCATGGTCTGAGGATGAGCTCCATCTGGGGTGAAGGTGTCCTGGTTCTGAGGGATGAGCTCACATCTGGGTGAAGGTGTCCCATGGTTCTCATGAGCTCCACTCTGGGGTGAAGGTGTCCCATGGTTCTGGGGATGAGCTCCACTCTGGGTGAAGGTTTCCCATGGTCTCTGGGGTATGAGCTCCATCTGGGGTGAAGGTGTCCCATGGTTCTGAGGGATGAGCTCCACTCTGGGGTGAAGGTGTCCCATGGTTCCTGAGGGATGAGCTCCACTCTGGGTGAAGTGTCCCATGGTTCTGAGGATGAGCCTCCTCTGGGTGAAGGTGTCCCATGGTCTGGGGATGAGCTCCACTCTGGGGTGAAGGTGTCCCATGGTTCTGAGGGATGAGCTCCACTCTGGGGTGAAGGTGTCCCATGGTTCTGAGGGATGAGCTCCACTCTGGGGTGAAGGTGTCCCATGGTTCTGAGGGATAGCTCAACTCTGGGGGTCCCATGGTTCTAGAGCTCCACTCTGGGGTGAAGGTGTCCCTGGTTCTGAGGGATGAGCTCCACTCTGGGGTGAAGGTGTCCCATGGTTCTCACTGGGGATGAGCTCCACTCTGGGGTGAAGGTGTCCCATGGTTCTCATGGGGATGAGCTCCACTCTGGGGTGAAGGTGTCCCATGGTTCTTGAGGGATGAGCTCCACTCTGGGTGAAGGTTGCTGGTTTCGAGGGATGAGCTCCACTCTGGGGTGAAGGTGTCCCGTGGTTCTCATGAGCTCCACTCTGGGGTGAAGGTGTCCCATGTTCTCGGGGATGAGCTCCACTCTGGGGTGAAGGTGTCCCATGGTTCTCACTGGGGATGAGCTCCACTCTGGGGTGAAGGTGTCCCATGGTTCTGAGGGATGAGCTCCACTCTGGGTGAAGGTGTCCCATGTTCTCTGAGCTCCACTCTGGTGGTGAGGTGTCCCGTGATTCTCACTGGGATGGCTCCACTCTGGGTGAAGGTGTCCCATGGTTCTGAGATGAGCTCCACTCTGGGGTGAAGGTGTCCCATGGTTCTACTGGGGATGAGCTCCACTCTGGGGTGAAGGTGTCCCATGGTTCTGCAGGGATGAGCTCCACTCTGGGTGAAGGTGTCCCATGGTTCTGAGGGATGAGCTCCACTCGTGGTGAAGGTGTCCCATGGTTCAGGGGATGCTCCACTCTGGGGTGAAGGTGTCCCTGGTTCTGAGGGATGAGCTCCACTCTGGGGTGAAGTGTCCCATGGTTCATGAGGGATAGCTCCACTCTGGGTGAAGGTGTCCATGTTTCTCATGGGATCCAGCTCCACTCTGGGGTGAAGGGTTCCCATGGTTTCTGAGATGAGCTCCACTCTGGGGTGAAGGTGTCCCATGGTTCTGAGGATGAGCTCCACCTGGGGTGAAGGTGTCCCATGGTTCTGAGGGTGAGCCTCCACTCTGGGGTGAAGGTGTCCCGTGGTTTCATGGGGATGAGCTCCTCTGGGGTGAGTTCCTGGTTCTGAGGTGAGCTCCACTCGGGGAAGGTGTCCCATGGTTCTCACTGGGAGTAGCTCCCACTCTGGGGTGAAGGTGTCCATGTTTCACTGGGGATGTAGCTCCATCTGGAGGTGAAGGAGTGTCCCATGGTTCTGGAGGATAGCTCCACTCTGGGGTAAGGTGTCCCATGGTTCCTGAGGGATGAGCTCCACTCTGGGGTGAAGGTGTCCCATGGTTCTGAGGGTGAGCTCCACTCTGGGGTGAAGGTGTCCCATGGTTTCTGAGGGAGACTCCACTCTGGTGAAGTGTCCCATGGTTCCACTGGGTAGCTCACTCTGGGTGAAGGTGTCCCATGGTCTCACTGGGATGACTCCACTCTGGGTGAAGGTGTCCATGGTTCCCTGGGGATGAGCTCCACTCTGGGTGAAGGTGTCCCATGGTTCTTGGGAGAGCTCCACTCTGGTGAAGGTGTCCCGATGGTTCTGAGGATGAGCTCCACTCTGGGTGAAGGTGTCCCATGGTTCTCACTGGGTGAGCTCCACTCTGGGGTGAAGGTGTCCCATGTTCTCGAGGATGAGCTCCACGTCTGGGTGGAAGGTGTCCGCATGGTTCTGAGGATGAGCTCCACTCTGGGGTGAAGGTGTCTCCATGGTTCTCACTGGGGAATGAGCTCCACTCTGGGGTGAAGGTGTCCCATGGTTCTCACGGGATGAGCTCCACTCTGGGGTGAAGGTGTCCATGGTTCTCATGGGATGAGCTCCACTCTGGGGTGAAGGTGTCCCATGGTTCCTGAGGATGAGCTCCACTCTGGGGTGAAGGTGTCCCATGGTTCTGAGGGATGAGCTCCACTCTGGGGTGAAGGTGTCCCATGGTTCATGAGGGATGAGCTCCACTCTGGGTGAAGGTTCCTGTTCTGAGGGATGAGCTCCACTCTGGGGTGAAGGTGTCCCATGTTCTCACTGAGGGATGACGCCTCACTCTGGGTGAAGGTTCCTGTTCTGAGGATGAGCTCCACTCTGGGTGAAGGTGTCCCATGGTCTCACTGGGATGAGCTCCACTCTGGGGTGAAGGTGTCCATGGTTCTAGGGATGAGCTCCACTCTGGGGTGAAGGTTGTCCCATGGTTTCAGTGGATGAGCCTCCACTCTGGGGTGAAGGTGTCGCCAGGTTCTGAGGATGAGCTCCACTCTGGGTGAAGGTGTCCCATGGTTCTCATGAGCTCCACTCTGGGGTGAAGGTGTCCCATGGTTCTGAGGGATGAGCTCCACTCTGGGGTGAGAGGTGTCCATGGTTCTCGAGGGATGAGCTCCACTCTGGGGTGAAGGTGTCCCGATGGTTCTCGACTGGGGATGAGCTCCACTCTGGGTGAAAGGTGTCCCATGTTCTGAGGGATGAGCTCCACTCTGGGTGAAGGTGTCCCATGGTCTGAGGATGAGCTCCACTCTGGGGTGAAGGTGTCCCATGGTTCTAGCTGGATGAGCTCCACTCTGGGTGAAGGTGTCCATGGTTCTGAGGGATAGCTCCACTCTGGGGTGAAGGTGTCCCATGGTTCTCACTGGGGATGAGCTCCACTCTGGGGTGAAGGTGTCCCATGGTTCTGAGGGATGAGCTCCACTCTGGGGTGAAGGTGTCCCATGGTTCTGAGGGATGAGCTCCACTCTGGGGTGAAGGTGTCCCATGGTTCTCATGAGCTCCACTCTGGGTGAAGGTGTCCCATGGTTCTGAGGGATGAGCTCCACTCTGGGGTGAAGGTGTCCCATGGTTCTGGGGATGAGCTCCACTCTGGGTGAAGGTGTCCCATGGTTTCTCATGCAGCTCCACTCTGGGGTAAGGTGTCCCATGGTCTCACTGGGGATGAGCTCCACTCTGGGGTGAAGGGTCCCATTGGTCTGAGGGATGAGCTCCACTCTGGGGAGGTGTCCCATGGTTCTGAGGATGAGCTCCACTCTGGGTGAAGGTGTCCATGGTCTTCGAGGGATGAGCTCCACTCTGGGGTGAAGGTGTCCCATGGTCTGACTGGGATGAGCTCCACTCTGGGGTGAAGGTGTCCCATGGTTCTGAGGATGAGCTCCACTCTGGGTGAAGGTGTCCCATGGTTCTGAGGGATGAGCTCCACTCTGGGGTGAAGGTGTCCCATGGTTCTCACTGGGGATGAGCTCCACTCTGGGGTGAAGGTGTCCCATGGTTCTCACTGGAAGAGCTCCACTCCTGGGGTAAGGTGTCCATGGTTCTCACTGGGGATGAGCTCCACTCTGGGTGAAGGTGTTCCATGGTTCTCATGAGCTCCACTCTGGGGTGAAGGTGTCCCATGGTTCTCACTGGGGATCAGCTCCACTCTGAGCCCTGGGGTTTGCACTGGGAGGCATCCAAGGGTTGGTTATCCTGAGGGAGGGAGAGGTTTCTCCAAAGGGATTTCTCCACAAGCACACTGCTGTCTAAGATAAAACTGCAAACACTGTGGTGTCCAACACTCCCCGTGTCTCAGCTGTGCTCTTCTCCCGCTCTGTTGCAGATTCCCGTGTCCCGAATCTCCCCGATGCCATTTCCTGCGGGCCAGGTCTCTCCCAGGGCACGTTTCCCCCTGTCCCTCGGCAATCCGGGCCGGACAGGAGCCAGAACCTTGGCCGACATCAAGGCAAGAGCCCAGCAAGCCAAAGCTCAGAGGCAGCGGCCGCCGCCGCCGGCCGGCGGCCCGGGGAGGGCAGTGCCAGGACGCCGGCCCGGCGCGGGGGAGTACCCCCGGGCACGGGGGGAGACGGGAGAGGAACCAACGGAGCCGCCCAAACCTCAACTGGAGCAAACGCACTGGAACTGGCAGGAACTGGAAGCGGGGGAGGTTCGAGAAGGTTTCTTCCCCGTGCCCAGGTGGAGAGCGCGGCCGCGGAGCAGGGAGCTCCTCGCCATCCTCCTGGAGCACAATTACAGCCAGGAGGAGCCCCCGCGGCAGCCCCGGCGTTAGGGAGCGGTGCGGGGGTCACACCGAGCCCCCCGCGGGGCACGGGCACCTCGGGGTCCCCTCCTGGCCTGGCTTTGGGGGCTCCAGGAGCTGGGAACGCACCCGCACCCGGTGGAACCCCGGCAGCGCCCTCGGCAGGGAGCGGCTCTGACGCTTCCAAAAGCAAATCTTCCCCTGCGGCATCCTCGGTGCCACCCGGAGCTCAGGCTGGAGCCGTCCCACCCTGCAGCAGCTCCTCGGTGGCAGGCAGCCTTAAATCCCCTCCAGGCGGGGCTTTGGCCAGAGCGAGCTCCAGCATTCCTGCCAACAACCCTTTGGTGACGCAGCTGCTCCAAGGCAAGAGCGTCCCTCTGGAGCAGATCCTGCCCAAGGCGCTCACCAAAGCTGAAGTGAAAGGTGTCCCCGTGGTGGCTCAGGATGAGAAGGGGACAGCGGGGAATGGCACGGCCGGGGTGGGGGACAGAGCCACGAGTTTACCCCCGCAGCAGCTCGGGAAGATCTTCTGCCAGAACAGAGCTCTGCCTCACATTCCAAGGAGCTTCCCGCTCCCCTCGGGAAAGGATCCCGCTCCTGAGCAGCAGCAGCAGTGCCACGAGGGGCTGAGCAAATCCACGCAGGAGCAGATCCTGCAGACTCTGATCAAAAGGGTGCAGAGGCAGAACTTGCTGCCCGTCCTTCAGCCCTCGCAGCCCAACCTCCCGCACTCAGGGTTGCCGGTGGAAAACAGCTCCACCAGTCAGAGATTCATGCTGGGCTTCACGGGCAGGAGGACGTCCAAACCTGCCATGTCCGGCCATTACCTGCTCAACATCTCCACCTACGGCCGCGGCTCGGAGAATTTGAGGAGGGGCTTTTCCCTAAACCCCGAGCCCCGCCTGGGGCTGAGCAGCCGGGAGGAGTTTGGGGAGTGCGAGGAGATGGCGGAGCGGGGCGGCAGCAGCAGCGAGGAGGAGGAGGACGCGGATGATGATGAGAGCTCCGGGGATGAACGGGAGCTCGGAGAGGAGCGGGGGGACAAAGAGCCCGGCTGGGAGAAGGAGAAGGAGAAGGTGGCAGTGCTGGATGGCACGGCTCTGGCCCGGGATCTGCTGCAGGCGGCACAGGAGCAGATGGCCCACGCCATGAGGGGCAAAACCCACGGCGGAACGGAGCTTTTGGGGTGTCCGGACTCGGCGCAGCCCCCTCTGCTCCCTGCCCCGCACCCCCCGAAACTGCCTGCGAGCTACAGCGGCACCATAAACGTCTCCACCTCAGCCGACGTGGGGCAGAGCTCGCTGGCGGGCGGCTTATCCGAGTGCAAGCAGCTGGCCAGCTCCATGGGCAACAACGTCATGTCCTTCTCGGTGACCGTCACCACCATCCCCGCCGGGCAGGGCCAGAGCCACGGGCAGAACCTCCCGGTGCAGGACGGAGCCGTGGAGGATCCCCCTTCCAAATGTTACTGCAGGTTGAAAGCCATGATCATGTGCAAGGGCTGCGGTGCCTTCTGCCACGACGACTGCATCGGCCCCTCCAAGCTCTGCGTGTCCTGCCTGGTGGTGCGATAACCGGGGATGGCATCTTTTGGGGGCTGCTTTTTGGGAATTATCTTGGGAAGAAACAGGAATTTTTACTGCCTTGCACAAGAGACACATTACTGAATCAGGAATAACAGAGTCGAGTCCTTTCGTTAACGAAAGAGCACCTTCTTGTACAGGGAGTCGGAATCTCGCTCGGCTGCGTGAATTGTGACCAGAGTTTGCACTTAAGGAATTATGTAAATATGCCACATTATTTTGTTTAAAAGGTATTTTTTCAATCTTTTAGGAGATAGTGTTTGACTCGTACTGCAGTTCCCAGTACCCCCAGCTGCTCTGAGCAGCTCTGCTCTCGGGGAATCCAGCCCGGTGTTGGTCTTGTCTTGATAAAAAGAACGGGATAATCCAAGTCTAGCCGTCTTGAGCTCAGCTCAGCCTGGTCAGGAATCACCAGAACAGCTCCATGAGTGGCACTGAGACCCCCTGAGAGCAGAGCTCACGTAGCTGAGCTTGGCCTGGCAGGAATTTGCTCTCCTGGGCATTCCCTGGGAGCTGGAGCTGCCATCACACAGTTGGGACACGGGGACAGATGGGGACACAAAAGCGTCACCCTCGGTCCTGCCGTGCTCCGGGAAGGGTTCTGTGCTCGTCCAAACCCCACCATGGTCAGACATCTCCAGTTTCTACTCAAGATTTTCTATTTCCTGGGTGGAGGGAAAGGCAAATGAGCGCCTGCCTGGGCCTGGCTGGGCGGCTCTTTGTGTTTGAGATACCAAATTAGGCTGAGCTCAGCTCAGCTAGGCCCGGCTTACAGAGGGTGGGCTGGGTGACGGGGACACAGCTGGTGACACCTGTCCCTTCCTGGATTCCTTCCCCTGGATGGAAGGAGGGACAGAAAATTGATGTTTTTTGATGGAAAAGCACTGAAATCACTTTTAATCCAAAGGCCTTTTTTTAAGCTGAAGCAATATTCCCACAGCAGTGGGGCAGCTGAGTGGTGCACGGGGTGTGCTCAGCCTTCCCTTCCCCTCTCCTCTGTACTACTGCTCCCCTCCCCTTCTCCCCAAAACCCGCTGCTGAGGAGCACAAAACATTCCCTGGATGATTTTCCAAGGAAAAAGCGGTGCCCGAGGCTTCCAGAGCTCCAGGAGCATTGGGAAAATTCCCTCAAAACCAGGGATTGCTGGGGTTGCACTCTGTGATCTTGAGGATCCCTTCCAGCACAGGATATTCCATGATTTAGGTGGTGATGATAAAAAAAAAGGGAGTTTTAAATTTGATCCCGTGGTAACAGGAGCATTTTCTTCCCAACCACTTTGGGAGTTGCAACATCACCTGCTCTGGATTCTGTCATCTTAAATTTATTGCACTGTCGTGATTTCACATCACTGCTCAGGCATCCCGTGCTGAGGAGCATTTAGGGATTAGAAATAAACTCAAACTTCTAAAATCTCACACCCGCAGTGGTGGTGGTAGCCCAAGAAAGCCCAGCCTGAAGCTCTTGTTTGGGGAGAGGAATTCCTGCATTTTTGTAAACCTGGGATTAAGTTTAGAGCTGAGACCAGGATCTGTCCTTTCCTCCTTCCCAAAATCCTGGACAGAAACTTCCCCTGCTGGCTGGGGACAGCTCAGAAGAGCCCCCACGTGCAGATTGGTGCTGTTTTTACAGATTCTCGGAGGTTTTGCTGCACTTTTGGGTCAGTTCTGGTCATTTTGGTCACTCTTTGTCACCTCTCAGGGTGTTTGGAGCGAGGGAAGCAGAGGATGAGGAGGGAGCACTCACAATTTGCAGCTTTTTCAGAGCATTTCCCAAATTGTCACCGCCCCGGTTGTGGTTCCAGTTGGTTCCTGCTGTTGATTTTCCCGGTGTCCTCTGCTGATTTGGGTTGTGCCCATTTCCTGTCCCATCCCATGGGAATGTGCCCATCCAGTTTTACCATCCCAAAATGTGCCGGGTGACCAGAGTGGGACAGTTGGTGACGCTGTGAGGTGGCATTGGCCAGTGCAGGATGGTGTTTTACTGGGATTTTACACCTGTCAGTGCCTTAAGTTCCATTTCATGGATCAACAAACACTTTGCTTGGGCTACTTTTTTTTTTTTTATAATCCCTGGAACAGGGATAAATCCCTGGAATTATGGATTTTTTTAATGGGATAAATCCTGCACCCTGTGGAGTTCTTAGGCTGGGATTAACCTGTCCCACAGTTGATGCTCCTTCCCATCATCCTTCCCACAGTAAATCCATCTCCACACGGGATTTATAAATAAAGAAATGTTGTGGCAGAGTTTAAACCGTTTGGTCTCCCAGGAATGAATTTAACAGCACTGCAGGGAATGTCGGCATCAAAAATCCAGGATCAATGTTTCCAAAGTCTGATATCTGTGTGTGGCAGGGAAAGGAAAATGAGGAAAGAGCTTTCAGGAGACAGAACTGGAATTATGGGATGCCCAACGCTTCATTTCCCAGCCCCAAACCCCACGGACAGGTTGTGGCTCTGGGGGCTCAGGTTTTGAGGGGAGAAGGAATTTTTTAAGGAACTTCACTGAAATCCATAAGAAAGAGGAGGTTCTAAGCAGTTGCACTGGGTGGGGAGTTGGATTTTTGTTTGGTTGCACAAAAGAGCTGCTGGGGCAGCAATTCCTGGTCAGGGGGTTGGGGAGGGATCCTTGGGAGGGATTTTCAGGATGGATCCTCAGGAGGGACTCTCAGGATGGATCCTCAGGATGGACTCTCAGGATGGATCCTCAGGATGGATCCTCAGGATGGACCTCAGGATGGATCCTCAGGATGGACTCTCAGGATGGATCCTCAGGATGGACTCTCAGGATGGATCCTCAGGAGGGACTCTCAGGATGGATCCTCAGGATGGATCCTCAGGAGGGACTCTCAGGATGGATCCTCAGGATGGATCCTCAGGATGGATCCTCAGGATGGATCCTCAGGATGGATCCTCAGGATGGATCCTCAGGATTGATCCTCAGGATGGATCCTCAGGATGGATCCTCAGGATGGATCCTCAGGATGGATCCTCAGGATGGATCCTCAGGATGGATCCTCAGGAGGGACTCTCAGGATGGACTCTCAGGATGGATCCTCAGGATGGATCCTCAGGATGGATCCTCAGGAGGGATCCTCAGGAGGGACTCTCAGGATGGATCCTCAGGAGGATCCTCAGGATGGATCTCCAGGATGGATCCTCAGGATGGACTCTCAGGATGGATCCTCAGGATGATCCTCAGGATGGATCCTCAGGATGATCCTCAGGATGGATCCTCAGGATTGATCCTCAGGATGGATCCTCAGGATGGATCCTCAGGATGGATCCTCAGGATGGATCCTCAGGATGGATCCTCAGGATTGATCCTCAGGATGGATCCTCAGGATTGGATCCTCAGGATGGATCCTCAGGATGATCCTCAGGATGGATCTCTCAGGATTGGATCCTCAGGAGGATCCTCAGGAGATCCTCAGGAGGATCCTCAGGATGGACTCTCAGGATGGATCCTCAGGAGATCCTCAGAGGATCTCAGGATGGACTCTCAGGATGGATCCTCAGGATGGATCCTCAGGAGGGACTCTCAGGATGGATCCTCAGGAGGGACTCTCAGGATGGACTCTCAGGATGGATCCTCAGGATGGATCTCCAGGATGGATCCTCAGGATGGATCCTCAGGATGATCCTCAGGATGGATCCTCAGGATTGATCCTCAGGAGGATCCTCAGGATTGGATCCTCAGGATGGATCCTCAGGATTGGATCCTCAGGATGGATCCTCAGGATGATCCTCAGGATGGATCCTCAGGATGGATCCTCAGGATGGATCCTCAGGATTGATCCTCAGGATGGATCCTCAGGATGATCCTCAGGATGGATCCTCAGGAGATCCTCAGGATGGATCCTCAGGATGATCCTCAGGATGGATCCTCAGGATTGATCCTCAGGATGGATCTCAGGATGATCCTCAGGATGGATCCTCAGGATGGACTCTCAGGATGGATCCTCAGGAGGGACTCTCAGGATGGATCCTCAGGATGGATCCTCAGGATGGATCTCAGGATGATCCTCAGGAGGATCCTCAGGATGATCCTCAGGATGGATCCTCAGGATTGATCCTCAGGATGGATCCTCAGGATGATCCTCAGGATGGATCCTCAGGATTGATCCTCAGGATGGATCCTCAGGATTGATCCTCAGGAGGATCCTCAGGATGATCTCAGGATGGATCCTCAGATGATCCTCAGGATGGATCCTCAGGATTGATCCTCAGGAGGATCTCAGGATTGACCTCAGGATGATCCTCAGGATGGACTCTCAGGATGGATCCTCAGGAGGGACTCTCAGGATGGATCCTCAGGATTGATCCTCAGGATGGATCTCAGGATTGATCCTCAGGATGGATCCTCAGGATGATCCTCAGGATGGATCCTCAGGATGATCCTCAGGATGGATCCTCAGGATGGATCCTCAGGGTGGATCCTCAGGATGGATCCTCAGGATTGAGGTGGTTCAGACCATCCCAGGGCGGGAGGTGAATTAGGAGCAGCTTTGGACATTCTGCTCATTCCCAGGGTTCGTTTGAACCAGCAGAGAACAGAACCAGCCTGGGCTTTGCAGGATCCCACAGCGGGAATGTGGGAAGCTCAGCCCCAAATGATGACTTTAATTAGCACAGAATTAATTACCGGGGTGTAATTAATTGCAGAGGAGCGCTTTGGGTGCTCAGGGCCCTGTGCCACCCCATTGTCCCCTGGGTTATTTTTAATTCTTCCCTTTGCTCCACGTGCAGAACGGGATAAGAGCTTACAGTAATATATTTTAAATAATATATATTTTAATATCTGTAAAAAGCAGACAAAAGCGGGGTTGGGAGTGGTGACAGGGTACCGGAGCGGGGTCACTGCAGCACAACTGAAATGATTCAGTTCCTGCCATTAATGCAATAAAAAATGGGAATTCTCACAAAGAATGCTGTTTCCCAGAGGCTTTTCCTGTGAGGACAACAGGCCTGTAAACACAGTTCCAAAAAAATCCTAAACCTTTGTCTTTTGCCTTTTTAAAAGGGACTTCGATTGGGCTCAAGGGTCTGTACAGCAAAATCGAGGTGACACCATTTGAAAAATGTATTTTTACACAAATAATATAGAGAAAAAAAAAATCATATTTTACATAAGAATTTTAAGTATTTGAAATATGTGTATATATATATACTGTATGTACTTCGTATATGCTTTATTTTACATTTTCAATGTATTAAAGAAGTATTTGAGCTGGTTGGATCGGAGATGTGATGATGTTATAAACACAAAAATGGGAAAGGGAGGGTGGGAGCTCTGAAGGGAAATATGAGCCCAGAATAAAGGATTTGGGGGAGGTTTTGGCATTTTGAGAGTTTTCAGGACACCTCCCGTCTGGGAGTGATCAATGGGTTCATTCTGCACAGAATTATTTTGGTTGTAAAAGATTTCCAAGGAGATTTTACCCGGGCAGGGAAGACAATTCTGCTCCCAGTCTGAACCTGGGAATGAAAATGCTGCACAACAGCAGCTTTGGGAGCTGCTTCCTATCTGAGGTCTGCAGATGAGAAAATAAAAATATAAAAATATAAAATACAATATAAAATATATAAAATATAAATATTAATTAAAATCAAAACTAAATATATAATAAAATATCAAAAAAATATTAAAAATATATAAATGCAAATTGTTAGAGCTGCTGCACTTCCAAACCAACATTTCTTATTCCCTGGTGCTGGACCACTTTGTATTTGTATAAAATTTCATTATATTTGTATCAATCACCTGTAATTTTATTCAAATTCCAACTTATATTTGTATCAAATTCCACCTTTGTATTTGTATAAAATTTTACACAGAGGGGAATCCAAGGGATGCTCCCAACATTCAGGACATGACACCAGATAAAAATCCTTCCCTGGGGCTCACGTCCAACCATAAATTCTGTTCCTCTTTCTCCCACAAATTCCTCTTTAGAAATCAAATGTACAATCCCATAATTCCTCAGCGTGTGGACAAATGTTTTACTTTCCTGGTTCATTTTCTGTTAACTAAAAAAAAATTTGGGGTTATAACCTTGAGTCCTTGATGGTGGTTTTCAGGGATTTTTTTTTTTTTTTTTTTTTTTGCCTTCCCCTGACAGGATTGCACTTCCCGGCTAAAGTGTGACATCTGTTAGATTTTCATTTTGGACATTTTAAGGGGAAAATTTTGGTTTACTAGTTAGCCTTAATAAATTTTGCAGTTCCCAGGAGCATGGAACAGTAGATTTGGGAAAAAAAAAAAAAAAAAAAAAAACCAGGAAAAAATCTGTGATAGGAACTTGATTCCCTTAAATAGAGGGATTCAGCAAAACAAATGTGTAACCAACCCTTCCTAATTTCTGACAGGAATGCACTTAACTCAGTCAAATCAGCAGCACTGAGGAATAGACAAAAACCTGGGATTGCTTTTCCATTAATACATTAAAAATATCAACAATTCTGTATTTTAAACACGGAAGGGGCTGGAAATCTGTCAGCGGGAATAATCCACCCTCAGCTTGGTGGCATCACTGATTTATTTAATTGATTCTCCTTTTTAATCTGTGTGATTAATTAATGGCTCCATCTCATTGTTAAATAAGTAAAACCTTATTTTTTCTAGCCAGGTTGAATTCCCTTGGGAAGAGGGAGGATGGGCACAGCAGAAAAAGTTCTAAAAAAAATAGACAAGTAAATGCTATAATAAAAAAACAGTAGCAAGCACTAATAAAAACTTGAAGCACAAGACAATCAGCAAAATAATTAAAAATTATGATTTAAAAGGCTGGAAAAAAACCCATGAATATCAAAACTACGCATGCTCTAAAGACAAAAATTAAAAGTCCACCATGATAAAAAAAAAAAATAGTATCTCATTAGAAGGAATTCCAGTGAATTGAGGATGACAAGTTGTACTCTGTAAATTTTTTGCATGTTATGTGTTGATGTATGAGGAGTAGTGACATATGGTGAATGTTACACCATGCGTCACTGTAATATATTATGGTCTTTATATATGATTTATTTATTAAAGTTAATTATATAGATTAATTAATTTGAAGCAAAGGCGATACGATTAGGAGGAGAAATCGTTCTCTGCAATAAACAAATATCTGCTTATAGATACGATTATAAGGTTTGAATCATTAGATGCAAGTTATTAAAGCGGCTCAACATCCTATACGGAATGGATGTCTCCATATTCCTGAGTCGGTAATCTATGAGTTTTATTCCTCCAGCTTCTAGCAGGCTTGGCTCAGAGAATTCCCCCATTTCGGGTTCCCTCCCTTCCCAGTCTAGCTCTCTGGAGCCCTTAGGCGTCAAAATAGGGTCTGAGCTCTCCGGATCCTTATTTTTTGTTTTCCTTTTGGACGGTCCCAGCTCTCCCAGCCTTGGCTGCAGGTTAAAAGGGGCTGATTGTGAGCATGTAGTGAGGGCATGGATGCTGAGGGAATGGAGCTGAGGGAAGGGATTCACTCACTCTGTGAGGGGATTGTTCTAAAATATGGTGATTCTCACAGCTCTGAAAAAGTGTTCATAGCTGGCATCGTGCTGAGGGGATCACTGATGGGATCACTGAGGGGATCACACTGAGGGGATCCACTGAGGGGATACACTGAGGGATCACTGAGGGGATCACCGAGGCACTGAGGGGATCAACTAGGTACACGGGGATCACTGAGTGGGATGGGATCACTGAGGGGATGTCACTGAGGGGATCATAGGATCACTGAGGGGATCACTGAGGGATCACACTGAGGGGATCACAGAGGGGATCACACTGAGGGGATCACACAGGGGATCACTGAGGGGATCAATGAGGGGATCACACTGAGGGGATCACACTGATGGGATCACTGAGGGGATCACTGAGGGGGTCACACTGAGGGGATCACTGATGGGATCACACTGAGGGGATCACTGAGGGGATCACTGAGGGGATCACTGAGGGGATCACTGAGGGGATCACACTGAGGGGATCAATGGGGGATCACATGAGGGATCACACTGAGGGGATCACTGAGGGATCACTGAGGGACAACTGGGGGTCGATCACTGAGGGGATCACTGAGGGGATCACACTGAGGGGATCACACTGAGGGGATCACTGAGGGGATCACTGAGGGGATCACTGAGGGGATCACTGAGGGGATCACTGAGGGGATCACACTGAGGGGATCACACTGAGGGGATCACACTGAGGGGATCACGAGGGATCAACTGAGGGGATCACACTGAGGGGATCACACTGGGGACACTGAGGGGATCACACTGAGGGGGATACTGAGTCACTAGGACACTAGGGATACTGAGGGATCACTGGGTCCATGAGGCACACTGAGGGGATACACTGAGGGATCACAGGGGATCACTGAGGGGTCACACTGAGGGGATCACACTGGGGATCACACTGAGGGGATCACTGAGGGGATCACTGAGGGGATCACACTGAGGGGATCACACTGAGAGGATCACTAGGGACATGAGGGATCACACTGAGGGAAATGAGGGATCACTGAGGGATCACACGAGGGAGCACACTGAGGATCCACGAGGCACTGGGTCCTAGGTCACGTCCGGGGCTGAGGGATCACTGAGGGGTCACACTGAGGGATCACTGAGGGGTCACACTGAGGGGATCACTGAGGGATCACTGAGGGGATCACGCTGAGGGGATCACACTGAGAGGATCACACTGAGGGGATCACACTGAGGGGATACACTGAGGGGATCACTGAGGGGATCACACTGAGGGGATCACACAGGGGATCACTGAGGGGATCAACTGAGGGGATCACACTGAGGGGATCACACTGAGGGGATCACTGGGGATCACACTGAGGGGATCACTGAGGGGATCACTGAGGGGATCACTGAGGGGATCAATGAGGGGATACACTGAGGGATCACTGAGGGGATCACACTGATGGGGATCACTGAGGGGATCACAATTGAGGGGATCACACTGAGGGTATCACTGAGGGGATCACACTGAGGGGATCACTGAGGGGATCACAATGAGGGGATCACACTGAGGGGTCCTGAGGGATCACTGAGGGGTCACACTGAGGGGATCACTGAGGGGATAACACTGAGGGGATCACTGAGGGATCACACTGAGGGGATCACACAGGGGATCACTGAGGGGATCACTGAGGGGATCACACTGAGGGATCACTGAGGGGATCACTGAGGGGATCACTGGGGGGATCACTGAGGGGATCAATGAGGGGATCACACTGAGGGATCACTGAGGGGATCACACTGAGGGGATCACTGAGGGATCACACTGAGGGGATCACTGAGGGGATCACTGAGGGGATCACTGAGGGGATCACTGAGGGATCACTGAGGGGATCACTGAGGGGATCACACTGAGGGGATCACACTGAGGGGATCACACTGAGGGGATCACACTGAGGGGATCACACTGAGGGGATCACTGAGGGAATCACACTGAGGGGATCACACAGGGGATCACTGAGGGGATCAATGAGGGGATCACACTGAGGGTATCACTGAGGGGATCACACTGAGGGGATCACTGAGGGGATCACTGAGGGGATCACACTGAGGGGATCACACTGAGGGGATCACACTGAGGGGATCACACTGAGGGATCACTGAGGGGATCACATGAGGATCACTGAGGGATCCTGAGGGGATCTGAGGGGATCACGGGGACATGCAATGAGGGGACACTGAGGGATCACACTGAGAGGATCACTGAGGGGATCACACTGAGGGGATCACACTGAGGGGATCACACTGAGGGGATCACACTGAGGGGATCACTGAGGGGATCACACTGAGGGGATCACTGAGGGGATCACACTGAGGGGATCACTGAGGGGATCACTGAGGGGATCACACTGAGGGGATCACTGAGGGGATCACTGAGGGGATCACACTGGGGATCACACTGAGGGGATCACACTGATGGGGATCACTGAGGGGATCACACTGAGGGGATCACTGAGGGGATCACTGGAGGGGATCACTGAGGGGATCACACTGAGAGGATCACACTGAGGGGATCACACTGAGGGTGATCACTGAGGGGATCACACTGAGGGGATCACTGAGGGGATCACATGAGGGGATGTCACTGAGGGGATCATGGGCACACTGAGGGATCACATGGGGATCACACTGGGAACAGAGGGATCCACATATGGATATGAGGGGATCACTGGGGATACGGTGGGATACTGTAGAGGGGATCACACTGAGGGGATCACACTGAGGGGATCACCTGAGGGGATCACACTGAGGGATCACACTGAGGGGATCACTGGGGGATCACTGAGGGGTCACACTGAGGGGATCACTGAGGGGATCACTGAGGGATCACATGGGTCAACAGGGGATCACTGAGGATCATGAGGGGATCACACTGAGGGGATCACACTGATGGGATCACTGAGGGGATCACATGAGGGGATCACACTGAGGGATCACTGAGTACCTGAGGATCACACTGGGGATCACACTGAGGGATCACTGAGGGGATCACTGAGGGATCACACTGAGGGGATCACAGGGGATCACTGAGGGGATCACTGAGGGGATCACACTGAGGGATCACTGAGGGGATCACACTGAGGGATCACTGAGGGGATCACTGAGGGGATCACTGAGGGGGTCACACTGAGGGGATCACTGAGGGATCACTGACACTGGGGGATCACTGAGGGGATCAATGAGGGGATCACACTGAGGGGATCACACTGAGGGGACACTGGGTCACACTGAGGGATCACTGAGGGGATCACATGAGGATCACATGAGGGGATCACACTGATGGGATCACTGAGGGGATCACAATGAGGGGATCACTGAGGGGGTCACACTGAGGGGATCACTGAGGGATCACTGAGGGGATCACTGGGGGATCACTGAGGGGATCACTGAGGGGATCACACTGAGGGGATCACACTGAGGGGATCATGAGGGGATCACTGAGGGGATAACACTGAGGGGATCACTGATGGGATCACACTGAGGGGTCACACAGGGGATCACTGAGGGGATCACACTGATGGGGATCACTGAGGGGATCACTGAGGGGGTCACACTGAGGGGATCACTGAGGGGATCACTGAGGGGATCACTGAGGGGATCACTGAGGGGATCACTGAGGGGATCACACTGAGGGGATCACTGAGGGGATCCACTGAGGGGATCACTGGAGGGGATCACACTGAGGGGTCTGAGCGGGGTCTGAGGGGTCACTGAGGGGATCACTGAGGGGATCACACTGAGGGGATCACACTGAGGGGATCACACTGAGGGGATCACACTGAGGGGATCATGAGGGGATCACTGAGGGGATCACACTGAGGGGATCACTGAGGGGATCACACTGAGGGGATCACTGAGGGGATCACTGAGGGGATCACACTGAGGGGATCACACTGAGGGGATCACACTGAGGGGATCACACTGAGGGATCACACTGAGGGGATCACACTGAGGGGATCACTGAGGGGATCACACTGAGGGGATCACACTGGGGATCACACTGAGGGGATCACAAGGGGATCACTGAGGGGATCATGAGGGGATCACACTGAGGGTATCACTGAGGGGATCACACTGAGGGGATCACTGAGGGGATCACTGAGGGGATCACACTGAGGGGATCACACTGAGGGGATCACTGAGGGGATCACTGAGGAATCACTGAGGGGATCACACTGAGGGATCACACTGAGGGGATCACAACTGAGGGGATACACTGAGGGGATCACTGATCGGGATCACACTGAGGGGATACGAGGATACTGTGGTTACTAGGTCACGAGTCACACTGAGGGGATACACTGAGGGGTCACACTGAGGGGATCATGGAGGGGATCACTGAGGGGATCAGAGGAACACTGAGGGGATCACACTAGGGACATGGGATCACTGAGGGGATCACAAGGGATCACTGAGGGGATCACACTGAGGGGATCACACTGGGGATACACTGAGGGGATCACACTGATGGGATCACTGAGGGGATCACAACTGAGGGGATCACACTGAGGGTATCACTGAGGGGATCACACTGGGGATCACACTGAGGGGATCACGAGGGGATAAAAAACAAAGCACTGGAGGGGGAAATCACACTTGAGGGGACATCAATGGGGATACTAGGGGGTCACACTGAGGGGATCACTGATGGGATACACTGAGGGGATCACTGGGGATCACACTGAGGGGTCCTGAGGGGATCACTGAGGGATCACACTGAGGGGATCCACTGAGGGATCACTGAGGGGATCAAGTGAGGGGATCACACTGAGGGGATCACACTGAGGGGATCACTGAGGGGGTACACTGAGGGGATACACTGAGGGGATCACACAGGGGATCACGGGATCAATAGGGGATACGGGGACACTGAGGGGATCACACTGTGGAATGGGGATCACACTGAGGGGATCACTGAGTGGGATCACTGAGGGGATCACACTGAGGAGATCACTGAGGGGATCACACTGAGGGATCACACTGGACATGAGGGTATCACACGAGACACGGGGATCACTGAGGGGATACACAGCTGAGGGGATCACACTGAGGGGATAACTGAGGGGATACACTGAGGGGATCACAATGAGGGGATCACACTGAGGGGATCACACTGAGGGATACACTGAGGGGATCATTGAGGGGATCACACTGAGGGTACACTGAGGGGATCCACTGAGGAGGATCACACTGGGGATCACACTGAGGGGATCACAGTGAGCGGATCACACTGAGGGGATCACACAGGGGATCACTGAGGGGATCAATGAGGGGATCACACTGAGGGTATCACTGAGGGGATCACACTGAGGGGATCCACTAGAGATCAGGGGGATCACAATGAGGGGATACACTGAGGGGATACACTGAGGGGTCACTGAGGCATGAGGGGTCACACTGAGGGGATACTGACACAGGGGATCACTGGGGGGATCACACTGAGGGGTTCTGGATCACTGAGGGGGTACACTGAGGGGATCGTGGACACTAGGGGAACTGGGTCGAGGGTCACTGAGGGGATCTAGGATCAACTGAGGGGATCACACTGAGGGTATCACTGAGGGGATCACACTGATGGGATCACTGGGTAGGGATCAGGGTATCACGAATGAGGGGGATCACACGTGAGGTCGGCAATGTCATGGGGGTATGAGTTATGGGTATGACGACATTGGGTCTGGGGTCACAGGGAACAGTCACGCAGGATTGGGTATGAGGATCATGGACCGACCACAGACGGGCATGGGTCAACTGAGTAGGGACATATGCGGGTACGGATCAGGAGGAAAGGACCGGTAGGATCACTAGTCTGGGTCAGCTGGGGCACTGGAGTCCGGGGATCACCTAGGGGACTGGATCAGAGGAGATGAGTGGGGATCCACTGGGCAATAGAGGATACACTGAGGGGATCACTGAGGGTATGGGGATCACACTGAGGGGATCCAGTGGCGGATACCTGAGGGGATCACTGAGGGGATCCTGGAGGATCACTGGGACACTGAGGGGATCACACTGATGGGATCACTGAGACACATGTGGGATCACTGAGGGCATGCGATCACACTGAGGGGATCGCGCTGAGGGATGGCCGTGGCCGATATGTTGCTGAGCGGATAGCGACCAGGGAATGGCCGTGCCTGACGCAGTCCCCGAAATAGCCCTGACAGTCCCCACATAGCCCCGGTAGTTCCCAAACAGCCACCAAATGCCGCTCCGCAGCCCCTGAGGGCGGGCCGGGGCGGGGCCGCACATGCGCCTGCGCGGCGCGCGCACGCTGGCGGAGGCGGGAGCGGCGGGCGATGCTGGCCGCGATTGGTCGGGCGCGCGAGAGCGAGGGCGGCGGGCGCTGATTGGCCGCGTCGCGCGCCGCCGGCGGAGGAGGGTTCTGATTGGCTGAGGCGCCCGCGCGGCGGCGGCCGGGACCGTTGGAGCGCGGCGGTGGCGGCTGAGGAGGCTGAGGGGGCCCGGCCGTCCCTGGAACCGCCGGGAGCCCCGGGAGCTCCGACACCTCCGACACCTCCGACACCTCCGGTATCTCCGGCACTGTCCACAGGCACAGGTGAGAACGGCGGAGCTGCCGGTTCCAGCACGGGGGAGAGCCCAGCGGGGCCGCGGGAGCCCCTGCGGTCACCGGGCTGTGGGTGGGTCCGGCGGTTTGGCCGCGCTCCGGTGTTCCGTACGGCCGCAGAACAGCTGCTGGCAGGGACACGCAATGTTCTGGCTGCGGTGATTTGGAATTAATGGGAAAAGAGGAACGTGCAGGCTCCATTGCTTTAAAATTAACGGGAAAAGAGGAACGTGCAGGCTCCATTGATTTAAAATTAACGTCGGACCCAGAATGTGCAGGCTCCATTGCTTTGGAATTAAAGGGACAACAGGAACGTGCAGGCTCCATTGCTTTGGAATTAACGACAGACCCAGAATATTCAGGTTCCATTGCTTTGGAATTAATAGGGAAACAGGAACGTGCAGTCTCCATTGCTTTGGAATTAAAGGGACAACAGGAACGTGCAGGCTCCATTGATTTAAAATTAACGTCGGACCCAGAATGTCAGGCTCCATTGCTTTGAATTAAAGGGAAAACAGAACGAATCGCAGGTCTCCATTGCTTTAAAATTAACGACAGACCCAGAACGTGCAGGTTCCATTGCTTTGAATTTAACGATAGACCCAGAATGTTCAGGCTCCATTGCTTTAAAATTAATAGGAGAACCTGAATTTTCAGGCTCCATTGCTTTGGAATTAAAGGGAAAACAGGAACGTGCAGGCTCCGTTGCTTTAAAATTAACAACAAAAATTAAACGACAAAATTAAAATTAAGACCCAGAATGTTCAGGCTCCATTGCTTTAAAATTAACGGGAGACTCAACCATGGCAAAAGCTGCCCCGTGTCGTAGTTATGAAATAAAAGGGTGTAGTTTTTTTTTCCTATGGAAAACAGCGGCTTTCTTGGAGAAAAATACTCACTTCGTATTTTTTCCCATGTTTTTTAGGTTGTTTAAATGTTGGAAGAAGGAATAGAGCCCAGAAAAGTGGAAGTTGCCCTGAGAGACTTCTCAGTGTGATTCAGGTAACGTGATCTTTTGGTTCTGATAGTGGTATTAACCTGAAAAATTTGTGGTTTGGATGTTCAGTTGTTCCTCTCTTACATTCTTATAACTGATACTGACATTTTTCACTTATATCATGAAGCAGTGACTTCTACATTTTCTGTTGGACATGTAAAAATATTCCTCGGTGAGATGCAATCCTTGGTTTAAAACTCCCACAGAATTACGTTGTTGTGCAATACATCCCTTGGCTGGGAAGGTGAATCACAGAGTTAGGAAGTGTTTTGGTTGAGAAAGAACTTTAAAACATTTAATTTTACTCCCCCTTTTATGGCTTCCCCTTCCACTGGAGCAGTGGATGAATTTTGAGGTCCCTTTTCTCCTAAATCTTTGATCAATCTGTGCTCTGTCTGCTGCATCTGCTCAGTGATAAATAAACCATTCTACATGCCTGAACCACTGGTTTAAAAAGTCACAATTTTCAGTTCCAGGTTTCCTTTGAACCCTAAATCTTTCTTGTTCTTCCACGTGTGCACGGTGGTGCTCCAGAGGTTCCTGACTTAGGCTTTTTCTCAGCCACATTATCCTGTTAAATATTTTAAATCTTCTTTGTGTTTCTGCTTGATCCCATCATCATACCCAGGATTTTTTTCTTGTTCTATCACTTTTTGCTGCATCCCAAATTGACTGCTGGGGTCTTGAGCAGTGCCAAGTTTAGGTTGCCAGAGTTGATTCCTGGTAGCTCTAGGATCCCACATTTAAGAGGACACATCCAGCAGGAAATCCCTCATTTCTCAATTGCATTTTCTGTGTGCTGAATGCAGCAGCTGTGCCAGGATTGTCCCAAATTCTCTTGGTTTGGAGCAGGCTGTGGGTTGTTTGGAACAGTAAATGGTTTTATTTGTTGTCTGTGCTGCAGTTAGACCTGTGGTTTATCTCAGAACCCGGTTGTTTCAACACTAATTCCCATTTTAGGAAGAGCTGGCTGGTAGAGGGGATTTAGGAAGGAGCTGTAATCCTTTAAACCAGGGCTGGGTGTTATCAATTGTACAGTCCTTTAAACCAGGAGGGTGTTATCAATTGTACAGTCCTTTAAACCAGGGCAGGGTGTTATCAATTGTACAGTCCTTTAAACCAGGGCTGGGTGTTATCAATTGTACAGCTCCTTTAACGAGGGCCTGGGTTTATAGAATTGGTACAATCCTTTAAACAGGGCTGGGTTTATCAATTGACAGTCCTTAAACCATGGCTGGGTGTTATCAATTGTACAATCCTTTAAACCAGGGCTGGGTGTTTATAATTGTACAGTCTTAAAGCCAGGGCTGGGTGTTATAATGTACAGGTCCTTTTTAAACCCAGGCTGGGTGTTATCAATTGTACAGCTTTAAACCAGGAAGGGTGTTAGTCAATTTGTACAGTCCTTAAACGAGGGAGGGTGGTTATCAGTTTGTACCAGTCCTTTAAACAGGCTGGGTGTTATCAATTTGTACAGTCCTTTAATTAAACCAGGCTGGGTGTTATCAACTTGTACCCAGTTTTAAACCAGGGCTGGGGTTATCAATTGTACAGTCCTTTAATACCAGGACTGGGTGTTATCAATTGTACAGTCCTTTAAACCAGGGCTGGGTTGTTTCAATTTGTTAGCAGTCCTTTAAGACCAGGAGGGTGTTATCATTGTACAGTCCTTTAACACCAGGGCTGGTGTATAATTTACAGGTCCTTTAACCAGGAGGGTGTTGATCAATTGTAGTCCTTTAAACCAGGCGCGTGGGTGTTATCAATTAGTAACAGTCCTTAAACCAGGAGGGGTGAGTTATCAACTTGTACAGTCCATGTTAAACCAAGGCGCATGGGTGTTATATCAAATTGTACAGTCCTTAAAAGGGGTGTATCAATTACGTCTACACCAAGGTGACGTGTATTGTACGATTATCAGCTGTGGTATATTTGTCATCTTTAAACCAGGGGCTTGGGTTATCAATTGTACATCGTCTTTGAAACCAGTGAGGGTGTTAATCAATTGTACAGTCCTGTTAAACTACAGGGGCTGGGTGGTATATACAATGTACAGTTCTTTTAAAACAGGAGGTGTTTATCAATGTAACATAGTCTTTAAACCAGGGCTGGGTGTTACTCAATATGGTACAAGTCCTCGTTAAAAAGAGGCATGGGTGTTGTATCAATTGTACAGTCCTAAAACCAAGGAAGGGTGATTAACAATTGTACAGTCCTTAAAAACCAGGGCGGGGTGTATCTATACATTTAACGGGTTATCAGTGTCCTTTAAACCAGAGAGGTGTTAATCAGATTTGTACAACTAAACAGGATCCGCCTGGGTGTACCAATCTGACCCAGCCTATTATTTAAACCAGGGCAGGGGATTAGTGTGGTTTTAACAAGATTTGGAGTTAACAGCAATCCTTTAAACCAGGAGGAGTGTTATCAATTGTACATGTCCTTTAACCAGGAGGGTGTTATCATTGTACAGTCACTTTAAAACACAAGGCTAGGGTTTATAATCTGTACAGTCCTTTAAAACCAAGGAGGTGTTTATCAATTGTACAGTCCTTTAAAACCAGCTGGGATGTTAATCAATATTACAGTCTTAACGGAATACATGTAAAACGTCCTTTAACCAGGAGGTGTTATCAATTGTACATCCCTTTAAGAACGCAGGATTTAACAAATGTCAGTCCAAACGAGGAGTGATTAATAATGTACAGTCACCTTTAAATCCTAGGGCTGGGTGATTATCAATTGTACAGTCCTTTAAAACCAGGGGGGTTACAATTGTACACAGATCACTTTCAAACCAGAGCTGGGCATTGGAAGTATTTAAAGAAGGGTTGATCAATTGTACTGAGTCCTTAAACAGGATGGCTGTTAATGTATCAGTCCCTTTAAACCGAGGGCGGGTTGTTATCAATATGTACAAGTCCTATAAACGCAGGGTGAGGTGTTTATCAATGGTACCAGTCACTTTAAAACAGGAAGTGCGTAGGTAGTATAATCGGTAGCAAGTCCATTAAAACCAGGGCTGGGTGTTATATTATCATTGTCATTACCAGTCCTAGTGTCTCAATACTAGGTGCATTAACCGGATAGTGTTTCATTTGTAACAGTCTTAAAACCAGGAGGGTGTATCAACTGTGTACAGTCCTTTAAAACCAGAGGGTGTTTCAATTAGACAGTCTCTTAAACCAGCATGGGTGTTAATCAATTGTACAGTCCTTGTAAACAGGAGGGTTATCAATGTACAGTCCTTTAAACCAGGAGTGGTGTATAGTCAATTGTACACGTCCTTATTAAACTCAAGGAGCTGGGTTTATCACAATTGTCAAGTTCCTTTAACCAGGGCTGGGTGTTATCAATTCGTACAATCCTTAACAAGGGGCTGGGTGTAATCAATTGTACAGGTCGCTTAACCAGACGAGGGTGTTATCAATTGGGACTATCTTTAAACAGGAAGGGTGTTAATCAATAATGTAGACAGTCCTTTAAAAACCAAGGACGGTGTTTATAATTGTACAGTTCCTTTAAAACGAGGGTGGTTATCATTGTACAGATCCTTTAAACAGGACGGGTGTTATTCAAATTGTACAGATCGAACTTTAAAACACAGAGGAGCTGGGTGTGTATCAATTGTACATCACTTAAAACGGCCTAGGGTGTTATCAATTGTACAGTTGCCTTTAAACTAGGCAGGGTGATTGAGGATCGTTATCACAGTGGTGTAGATGCAAGTCTATTAAAACGCAGGGCTGGGTTAGATCAGTCCATAAACAATGGTGGTGACTAACATTCAGGCCTTTAAACAGGAGGGAGTGATTATCAATTGTACAGATCATTATAAACAAGGCTGGGTGTTATCAATTAGTGACAGTCTCTATACCAAGGTTTAACAAGAACAGGTTCATGTTAAAGGAACTAGTTAATCAAATTGTACAGTCCTTTAAACCAGGAGGTGTATCAATATAGTACATCCTTTAAACCAGGGCTGGGTTTATCAATTGTAAACAGTCCTTGTAGAACTATGGAGGGTGATATCAATTGTACAGTCCTTATAAACCAGGCGATGGGTGTTATCAATTGTACAGATCTTTGAAGAACAGGGCTGGGTTATAATCAATTGAACAGTCCTTACTCAAAGTTCCAATTGAACAGATCCATACGGCTGTGTTTAATCAATTGTACGATCGTCTACATGTTGGTTATAATTTCATTCCTAACGAGGCTGGGGTTTATATCAAAGTTGTACAGTGACCTAAACGAGGGAGGGTGTTATGATTGTAACAGTCCTTGTAAACCAGGCAGGGTGTTATCAATTGAGTACATGTCCTTTAAAACAGGAGGTGTTTAATCAATTTTGTACATCGACGTTTATAACCAGGGCATGAGTGTTTATCAATTGTACAGCTCCTTAAACCAGGAGGGGTTATCAATTGTACAGTCAATCTTTAAACCAGGGCTGGGTGTTTAATTCATTGTACAGATCTTTAAACCAGGTGGGTGTTATCATATTGTACAGTATCCTCTTAAAACCAGGAGGAGTGTAGGAATCAATAGTACAGTCCGCTTTAACAGTGCTGGGTGTTATTCAAATTGTACAGTCACTTTAAACCAGGGCTAGGTGTTTGAGTCAATTGTACAGTCCTTATAACACAGGGCGTGAGGTGTTAATCATATGTACAGTCCTTTAAACAGGGCAGGGTGTTATGAGGATGTGTACAGTCCTTTAAACCAGGGCTGGGTGTGTCTATAATCAATTGTCGTCCCTTATTAAAGAGGGTGGTACTATCAATTGTACGATCCATTAAAACCAGGAGCTGGGGTATTTAAATGTGTAAGTCTCTTAAACCAAGGAAGGGTGTTTATTGAATTAGTAACAGAATCATTTGTAAAGCCAGGGCTGGGTCGTTATCATTGTACAGTCCTTTAAACCAGGAGGATGAATATATCATTGGATACAATCCTATTAAACAACTAGTTCGAGGGCTGTGTATACAATCTGTACAGTCTCTTATAAAACAGGGGTGGTTAATCATTGGTACAGTTCCTTTAAACGCAGGAGCGGTCTAGGATTGTGTACTCTATAAAACACTTGTAATCATGTACAGTCTTTTAAACCAGGGTGGGTGTATCTAATTTGTACAGTCCTTTAACACAGGAAAGGAGGTAGTTAATTGATATTTATACAGGATGAATGAACAATAGATCGAGAGCTTATTAAAAACCAGGCAAGTATATGATGAGCGTCGCTTGGAGAACGCTGCTTAGTACAATTGTACAGTCCTTTAAACCAGGCTAGGGTGCTAAATATGTAACAGTCCTTTAAACCAGGAGCTGGTGTTATCATTGTACAGTCGCTTTAAACCAGGAGGCGTGTTTTATCAATTGTACGTCCTTAACCAGAGGTAGATGGTTTCAATTTGTACAGCGTCCTTTAAACAGGGTGAGTGATTATCGAATTGTAACAGTCCTTTAAACCAGGGTGGGTGTTATAAATTGTCCAAGTCCTTTTAAACAAAAGGGCTGGTGTTATCAATTGTACAGTCCTATTAAACACAGGAGGTGTTATCAAGTTGTACAGTTCCTTTAAAACAGAGCGGGTGTTATCAACTGTGTACAGTCCTATTAAACCAGGGGGCTGGAATGTAGATCTATAAACAGAGTTAGTGCACAAGGTTATCGTCTTTAAACCCACAGGGCGGGTGTATCAAATTGTAACAGGTTCACGAAGTTTGATCAACGACAGGGCTTAAAGGAGGTGTTATCAATTGTACAGTCCTTTAAACCAGGAAGGGTGTTAGTATCATATGTACAAGTCCTTATAAACGCAGGAGGGTGTATAGCATAATGGTACATGTCCTTTATAAGAACCAGGAGGGGGTTATCAATTGTACAGTCATTTAAACAGGAAGGTGGTGTGTATCAAAAATTGTAAACAGTCCTTATAAAACGTAGTGTGAGGTCAGTCTTAAGGATGAGGTATATTAGATCAATTGATACTATCCCTTTACTAAAGACCAGGGAGAGGAGTGTTATCAAATTGCTAGAGGCGATCTTTAACGCAGGTGCTGATTTTGTCTCAAACAGGGTGTTTTGTAATCTTATCGGATGGATGACCTACATATTAGTTTACAGAGTACTACTCCGGCATTATCAAATTGACGTCCTTACCATGAGAGTGTTATAATGCTTGATCTAGTATATGGAACGCAGGGCTGGTGATATTAACCAACATGTACAATCCTTTAGAAATGCTCATTAGCGGCGATCACGAAGTAATATTAAAGTGCTAGTATGAGAGGTTGATGCAAGTTGTAAAGTCTTACTTAACGAGGCTCGCCGAGTCGCTCTATTACAGTACTGTAAAGATTATCTGAGGTACTTTAACCAGGAGCTGGGTGTTGATCAATTACAGTGCCGAAATCGTTTAACAGGGCTGGGTGTTATCATTGTACAGTCCTTTAAACCAGGGTGTTTCATCAGTACCAGGAGCGGTGTTATCAATTTGTAACAATCCTTTAAAACAGAGAGCTCTGGGTGTTATCAAATTTGTAAAGTCCTAGTTAAACCATGAGGGTGTTATCTATTGGTACCTAGCCGTGTTTCATGATACAACTTAATACCAAGGAAGGGGTGGTATTCAAATTGTACAGTCTTAAAACCAGGGTGGTGTAATCATTGTACAGTCCTTTAAACCAGGGCTGGGTGTATCAAGGTTGTACAGTCCATTTAAACTCAAGGAGGGTTGTATATCATGTAGCAATCCCATTTTAACACAGGAAGGGTGTTATCAATTGAAGTCTAACAGCGACATTGACGTCTTTAAACCAGGAGGGTGGATATCAATTTGAGCAGGTCCTTTAAACACAGGAGGGTGTTATCAATGTACACTTATTAAACAAGGGTAGGATGTTTACATTGATTCTGTCCTTATACAACCAGGGCTGGGTGTTATCAATTGTACAGTCCTTTAAACCAGGGCTGGGTGTATATCAATTTGAGCGTGTAACAAGGTGTACATTGTATTCGTCTAGAACCGAGGGGCTGGGGTAAGTCTAATTGTTACACGTCTCACCAGGGTGTTATCTAATTGCAGTCTTTAACCGGAGGGTGTTATCATTGTACAAGTTTTAAACCAGGAGGGCTGGGGTTATCTAATGTACAGTCCTTTAAACCAGAGGCTGGTAGTTATCAAATTGACAGTCCCTTTAAACCAGGGGGATGTTATCAAATTGAGTACATCCTATAAACCAGGGTGGTGTTGTATGCAAAGTATAGTAAGTCACTTTAAACACCAGGAGCTGTTTGCTTTATTATGTACATCCTTTAAGACCAAGGAGGGTGTATATCAATTGTCAGTATCTTTAAAACCAGGGCTGGGTGTTATCAATTGTAAACAGTCCTTTAAAACACGGAGAGGTGTGTATCAATAGTGTAGCATGTCCTTTAAACGCAGGCTGGGTGTTTCAATTGTACAAGTCCTTGAAACCAGAGAGGTACATCACAGGACCAGTATGAAGGGTTTGTTATCAATTGTAAGTCCCTTAACCAGGGCTGGGTGTTTCAATTTGTACGGTCCTTTAAACAAGGAGGGTGTTATCAATTGATGACAGTGCGCTTAAAACCAGGAGGATGTTATCAATTGTACAGCTCTATTAAACCAGCGGATGGGTGTTTCAATTGTAGAGTCCTTTAAACGGAGGGTGTTATCAATTGTAAGATGACTTTAAACCAGGGAGGGTGTTATCGTTAATTGGTTACAGTCCTTTAAACCAAGGGCTGGGTAAGTTATCATTGTACAGTCACTTTAACAGGGAGAGGTGTGTATAATATTGTACAATCCTTAAACCAGGAAGGGTGTTATCATTGTAAGTCCTTTAAATCCATGGACTGGGTGTTAATCATTGTTCAGTCTTAAACCAGGGAGGGTGTTGATCAAATGTGAAGTCTTTAAACCAAGAGACTGGGTGTTATCAATGAGTCAGTCTTAACCAGGAGGCTGGGTGTTATCAATTGTACAGTACACTTTAAACCAGGAGAGGTGTTGATTCAATTGAATACAGTCTTAAACAGGAGGGTGTTATCATTAAGTACCTCTTAAACCAGGAGCATGGTGTTATCAATTAAGTACAGTTTTTAAACCAGGGGAGTGTTATAATTGTAAGAATCCTTATAAGCAGCGAGGGTGTATCAATTGTACAGTCCTTTAAACCAGGAACAACAGCCTTAAACCAGGCTGGGTGTTATTCAATTGTACAGTCCTTTAAACCAGAGCGGGTGTTATCATTGTACAATCCCTGTTAACCAAGGCTGGTGTTATTCATATGTAAGTCCTTTAAATAACAGGGTGGGTGTTACCAATATTGTACATGTATCTTTAAACCAGAACGGGTGCTTATTCAAATTGGTACAGTCCTTTAAACAGGGACGGGTGTTAGTATTGTACAGATCCATTTAAACCCAGAGGTGGTGTTATCAAATTGTACAGATCCTTAAACCAGGAGGGATTTTCAATTATAACAGCTTAAGCCAGGAGCGGTGTTTAATAAATTGATACAGTCTTTAAACACCAGGGCTGGGTGTTTATCAATTGTAAAGTCCTTTAAACCAGGAGCGGGTGGTATATGCAAAATTTGTACAGTCATTTAAACGAGGAGGGTGTTATCATTGTACAGATCCTTTAAACCAGGGTGGGTTGTATATACTTGTAACGTTCCCTTTAAAACCAGGAGGGTGTAGTAATTTACAATTGTAACAGGTATCATTGATACACAAACGCAGGGCTGGGTGTATATATTATTGTAACAGTCCCTTTAAACCAGGAGCTGGGTGATTATCAATTAGAACAGTCCTTTAACACAGGGCTGGTGTTATCAGAATTGTAACAGTCTTTAAACCAGGAAGGTGAGTTTTATCAATTGTTACAGTCCTTTAAAACAGGAGGGTGTTTCAATTGTACAGTCCCTTTAAGACAAGGGCGGTGTTCACATTGTACAGGCATCCTTTAGAAGAGGGCTGTTATCAATTGTACACACGTTTAAACTCAGGAGGGTGAGTTTCAATTGTAACAGATCCTTTAAACCGAGAGGCTGGGTGTTACACAAATGTAAGCATACCTTTATAACCAGGGCTGGTATCAATTGTAAAGTCTTTAACCAGGAGGGTCATGCATCCTTAAACCAGGGCTGGGTGTATCAAATTGTACAGTCCTTAAACCAGGAGGGTGTTTATCATGTCACAAGTCTTGTAAAGCCGAGGGTTGTTGATCAAATTGTACAGTCCGTTAAACAAAAAGGGGGTGTTATCAATTTACAGTCCTTTAAACCAGGGCAAGGGTGTTTATCAATTGTACAGTCCTTAAATGTAACAGAAGTCTCAGTATCGAGGAGGTAAAGGAGGAAGTATATCAATTGTACAGTCCTTTAAACGCAGCGCAGCATGAGTAGTTATTCATTGTACAAGTCCTTTAAAACGAACAAGGGCATGGGTGATTATAATGTACAGTACCTGTTAAAACCCAGGGGGTGTTAATCAATTGTACGATCCTTTAAAAGCCAGGCTGGGTGTGTATCATTGTATCAGTCTTTAAACGAGGGCTGGGTGTATCAATTGTACAGCCTTTAAAAACCAAGGCTTGTTAATCATTGTACAAGCTATTTAAAGGAATTTTTCATGACAGGTCCTAAAAAGGGCTGGTTTATAGATTGTACCGTCTTTAAACCAGGATGTGGTGTTATCAGACTTGTAACACGACATTTAACAGGGACTGAGGTGTTATATCAATTGTACAGGTCCTTTAAACAGGGCGGTAGTTATCAATTGTAACAGTCCTTTAAGACCAGAGGCTGGAATGTTAATCAATTGTACAGACTTTAAAACAGGAGGAGTGTTAAAATTGTTAACAGATCCTTTAAACCTCAGGAGGGTGTTACAATTGTACAGCACTTAAACCAGGCCCCCCCCTGGGTTGTTATCAATTGTACAGTTACCAGATCTTATCAATTACAGCCTTAACGAGAGGGTGTTATCATTGTACAGTCCTTTAAACAGGCTGTATCAATGCAGCCTTAACGGCTGGGTGTTATCAAGTTGTAACAGTCCTTTAAACACAGGCTGGGTTTTACAATTGATACGTCCTTTAACCAGGGCTGGGTGTTTCATATTGTACAGTCCTTTAAAACAGGGCTGATAGGTGCTTCAAATTGTACAGAATCCTTATAACAAGAAGGGCTGGGTGTTATCAATTGTAAACAGTCTTTAAAAACACAGTAGGGTTGTATCTCAATTGATACGTCCTTTAAACCAGGGCTGGTGTTATATAATTGTAACAGTCTTTAAACCAGGAGGGTGTGTATTCAATTGTACACACGTCTATTAAACCAAGGAGGGTGTTCATAACTGACAGTCCTTTAAATCCAGGGCTGGGTGGTTATAAATTGTAGCTCTTTAAACCAGGAGGGTGTTATCACATTGTACAGTCCTGTTAAAACCGAGGACTGGGTGTTTATAATTGTTACAGTCTTTAAGACCAGGGCTGGTGTTTACAATTGTCCGTCCTAATATAAACCAGGCGAGTCGTGTTATCTAATTGTACAGTCCTTTAAAACCAGGGCTGGGATGTTATCAATATAGTCAAGATCACCTTTAAACCAAGCGGGAGGTGATTATAAATTGTACAGTCCTTTAAAACCAAGGAGGGAGTGTTATATTAATTGACAGTCCTTCTAACAGGAGGGTGTTTATCAAAATTGTACAGGATCCTTTAAAACACAGGGCAATGGTTGTTCATAATTGTACAGTCTTCATAAACAGGAGGGTGGTTACAAATAGTAACAAGTCCTTTATAAAACCAGGGCTGTGTTACAATTGTACAAGTCCTTTAAACCAGGAGGGTGTTGATCAATTGTACAGACTATTACAAAACCAGAGGGCTGGTGTTATCAATTGGTAAAGTCTTTAATCCAGGGGGTGTTATCAGTTTAGTCTACAGGAGGTGTAAGTAACAGCTTTAAAACAGCGCTGGGTGTTATCAATTGTACAGTCTTTAAAACAGTGAGGTGTTATAAATTGTAAGCCTTAAAACCAGGAGGGGTTATCAATTGTACAGTCCATTTAAAACAAGGAGGATTGCAAGAAGTCAACAGGGGTGGATTATAAGACATACTTCGGGATATCCAGTATGTCATCCTATTAAACCAAGGCTGCGGCAGTGATTAATCAATTGTCATCCTTTAAAGACAGGGCTGAGATGTTATCAATTGTGACCCTAGTCTTAACCAGCGAGGGTGTAATCAATGTACAGTCCTTTAAACACAGGCTCAGGAGTGATTATCAATGTGCAGCTCCTTTAAACCCAGGGGGTTTATAATTGTCAATCCTTAAACAGAAGAAGCGGTGTTATCAATTGAAGTCTTTATAACGGGCTGAGGGTGTGTATCAAATTGACAGTCTAAAAGGAGTAACAGAAATTGCTTTTAAACAGGGGTTATACATGTCGTAAAAAAGGGCTGGGTGTTATATAGATTGTACAGTCCTTTAAAACCAGGAGGGTGTTTATCAAATTGATGTACAAGATCCTTAAACCAGGAGGGCTGGTGGTTTCAATTAGACAGTCCTATTAAACAGGGCTGGTGTTATCAATTGACAGTCCTTTAACACCAGTGGGTATGAATTACAGTCTTAAAGGGGAACATGGGGTGTTATCAAATTGTACTCAAGTACTTTAACCAGGGCTGGTTGTATAATCATTGTAACAGCATAGTAACCAGGGGGTTGAGGGTTATTATATTAGGTATCTATGATATTAAACAAGGATAAGAGAAAGTGTTGGTATTCTTTAAACTAGAGGGGTTTCAAATTAGTACAAGATTGTACGCTTTTATCTAATATGTCACCTTTTAACAGGGCTGGGTGTTATCAATTGTAAGTCCTTTAAACCAGGGATGGGGTTGTTATCAATTGTAAAGGTCCACTTTAAACGACAGGGCAGGGATGTATCAATTAGTAGCAGTCCATTTATAGACAGGAGGGTGTTTCAATTGTACAGTCCTTTAAACCGGGCAGGTGTTTCATGTACAGTCCATCCTTTAAACCAGGGCTGGGTTAGTTAATCTAAATCTGGTAGTTATCAAGTAGTCGCTTGTTACAGATTAACACACTACGGGTGAGGGGTATCATTGTAACATATCTAAACGGAGGTGTACAAAGTACAGTCTATTAAACTAAGGCTGGGTGTTTAATCAATTGTACACGATCTTTAAGAACCAGGAGAGGTGTTATCAATGTACAATCCTTCTAAACCAAGCGAGGCGTGTTATCAATTGTACAGATCCATTATAAAACCCAGAGGGTGGTGTTATCAATGTAGTACAGTCCTTTAAACCAGGGCGGGGTGTTATAATTGTAAACATGTCTTTAGAACACAGAGGGTGTTATCAATTGTACAATCACTTTAACCCAAGGAGTGGAGTGTTATCAATTGTACAGTCCCTTTACCAGCAGGCTGGGTGTTTATCATTGTACAGTACTTTAGAACCAGGAGTGTGTATATCCAATTTAGCATCAGCTTTAAACCAGGGCGGGTATCGAATGTTACATCCTAAAAAGGTTGTACAATGTACCTTTAAACACTGGAGGGCTGTTATCAATTGTACAGTCCTTAAACCAGGGAGGTGTTTATGCTAATTGTACAGTCCTTAACCAGGAGGGAATGTGTATCAATTGTACAGTCTCTTATAAACCAGGCTGGAGGTGTTTATCATTGTTGTTATCGTGGATGTTATCAAGTGGTGTTATCAGTGTTTGTATCAGTGGATGTATTCAAGTTGTTTGTTAAAGTTGTTGTTATCAGTGGTTGTTATCAGTTGTTGTTATCAGTTGTTATCAGTTGTACAAACACAAATCAATTATTTGTAATTCATAATTATTTTAATTCATAATATTTTAATTCATTTAATCATTTTCCCCTCGGTACAAGGAAAGAAAAAAGTTCCAATGGTTTATTGGGAGAATTAAACCAATGATTTTATTTTTTATTTTATTGTTTTATTTTAGTGTTTAAACTGAGTTCTACTCAGTCTAAGCTGCGCTAAATGTAAAGCTTAAATGGGGCTTTTTTTGTTGGTTTAAGGACTGAAATATTTAAACTCCTCAGCTGGGCCTTAACTAATACTGCTATCAATTTAATTATTAATATTCATATATAAATTAATATAATTAATTAATAATAATTGTTAATGAATAAAAATTTAATTAATAATAATTTAAATAAATAATTTAATTAATAAAATTTAATTAAATAAATAATTTACATGAATAATAATTTAACTGAATAATATTTAATAAGTTTATTGAAAGCTTAGCCTGATGAGGAGTTTTAGGCAGTTTTAGGAGTTTTAGGTCTGGACGGAACAGCAGAATTCATAATTCCCGTCTCTTGTGGGATTTTAATGAATCAGATTATCTGAAAATGGGAAAAAAAAAATTGGGTTGGGGGGGGGGGACAGCAGCTGCCAATTAAATCATTCAAAATTACAATCATTTTATATCTAAAGGATGCGTGGTTACAAAACACTTAAAACCGGAGTAACTCTTAAGTAGGAACTGCAAGTGAAGGATTTTTTAGGCTTAGTTTAAGTTTTCAATTGATTTAGGTTGGGCTTAAGTGCTCTTGGGTGATGGAGAAGCTCCATGGTTTTGTTGTTTAAGAGGGGATTTCAGGCCAAAAATTCATTTTAAAAAATCAAAATTTGGAGCAGAAAGTGGCAAAGTTAAGGGATGCAACGGCAGAGACTTTTTAAATGCAGATTATTTGATTTTATTTTATTTTGTTTTATTTTATTTTGTTTTGTTCTATTTTGTTTTATTTTATTTTGTTTTGTTTTGTTTTAAATTTTATTTATTTTATTTTATTGTATTTTATTGTATTTTATTGTTATTTTCATTTACTATAGTTTTATTGTATTGTATTTTATTTTATTTTGTTTTAAATTTTATTTTATTTTATTTTATTTTTATTATCTTTTTATTTCATTTTATTTTATTTTATTGTATTTTATTGTATTTATTTTATTCATAGTTTTATTGTATTTGTATTTTATTTTGTTTTGTTTTATTTTGTTATTTTATTTGTTTTATGTTTATTTTATTTATTAATTTATTTTATTTATTGTATTTTATTTTATTGTATTTTATTTTTAATTGTTTTTAATTGTATTTTATTTTATTTTAAATTTTATTTTGTTTTATTTTGTTGTTTTTATTTTATTTTGTTTTATTTTATTTGTTTTATTTTTTTTGTTTATTTTATTTTGTTTTACTTTTATTTTGTTTTATTTCATTTTATTTTATTTTATTATATTTATTTCATTAATTTATTTTATTTTATTTTATATTGTTTTATTTTATTTTATTTTTTTATTGTATTTTAATTGTATTTTATTTTTATTTTCTTTTATTTTAAATTTTTCAATGGCAGCTCCTCTTTTCTGTTTCTCTCCGAACCCTTTCACACCAACATTTAAACTTCAACAAACTTTCCAAGATTTGTTTATTTTTATCTTTTATTTTATTTTTATTTTTATTATCTTTTTATTTTAATTTTTTATTTTATTTTTAATTTTTATTTTTATTTATTTATTTTTATTTTTCTTTTTTATTTTATTAAGTGTTAAAAGTTTGGCAGTTTTTTCTTTTTTTTTGGTTTATAAAAATCTTATAAAATCTTATAAAATCTATAAAATCTTTAATTATAAAATTTTATATAAAAATCTTATCAAATCTTATAAAATAAAAATCTTATAAATCTTATAAAATAAAATCCTATAAAATCCTATAAATCTTATTAAAATCTTATAAAATTTTATAAACACCTAATAAAATCCTATAAAATCCTAAAAATCTTATAAAAATCTATAAAACTATAAATCATTATATAAAATCTTATATAAAATCTTATAAATATAAATCTTATATAAAATCCTATAAAATTATAAAATCTTAAATAAAATCTTACAAAATCCTATAAAATCTTATAAAGATCTTATAAAATCTTATAAAAAATCTATAAAAATCTTATAAAATCTTATATAAATTTATATAAAATCTATATAAAATCAATAAAATCTTATAAATCCTGTAAAATCTTTATACAAATCTTAATCAAATCTTATATCAAATCGTATAAATGCGTATAAAATCTATAAAAAAAAAAAATCTTATAAAACTTATAAAATCTTATAAAATACTATAAATCATAAATCCTATATAAAATCTTAATAAGTCTTATAAAAAAATCCTGTAAAATCTATAAAATCCTATAAAATCCTAATTAAAACTAATAAAATCGAATAAAATGCTTAAATAAAAATCTTATAAAATCTTCTAAATCGGTAGACAGATCATATTATATATATATATTATCACATAAAGCTGTTATAGAAGGAAGACTATAAAATCTTATATAAAGTCTTAATAAAATCTTTAAAAAAATCTTATAAAATCTTATAAAAAAATCTTATAAAAATCTTATAAAAAATCTCATAAAATCTCATAAAACTTATAAAATCCTATAAAATCTTATATAAAATCTTAAAAATCCTATAAAATCTTAAAATCTTATAAAATCTTATAAAAAAATCTAATTAAGATACTTAAATATAAGCGGTTTATATAAAATCTATATAAAATCTATATAAGATAGCGTAGATATATTATTATAACAAAATTCTCTCTAATGAATTGAGCAGATAAGGTTAAGCGAAAGGTATATTATTATCTTCTTATACTACGTCATGTCACCTACAAGAATATATTTATAAATACAGAGCTCTTAAAAATCTTATAAAATCTATAAAAATCTTTTAAAGGAGTCGCGAGAAAAGAGAATCACACATAACATTATAAATTTATAATGACGTCTAGTGTAACTTTAAATTATAAAAAATCTCATAATCAATCTTATAAAATTTATAAATAAAATCCTATAAAATCTTTATATAAAATCTTATAAAAATCCTATAAAATCTTCTACAAATCTTTAAAAATTTTAAAAAATCTTAAAAATCTTAAAAAATCTTATAAAAAATCATCATAAAAATCTTATATAAAATTTATATAAAATTATATAAAATCTTATATAAAATCTTATATAGGAATCTTATAGAAAATCTTAATAGAAATCGTTATAGAAAATCTTATAAAAATCATTATAAAGTCATTATATAAAATCCTATAGAAAATCTTATATAAAAGTCTAGAGGATAAAACCTACGAAGAGAATCTTAATAAAATTTTATAAAATCTTCTAAACAAAAATCCTATAAAAAATCTCATAAAATCTTCTAAAAATCTTATATAAAATATATATAGATATCCCTATAACAATCCTTAATTAAAAAGTCTTATAAAATCCTGTAAAATCCATATAAATCTTCTATAAAACCTTATATATCTTCTAAAAATTCTTATCAAAAATCTTATAATATCTTCTAAAATCTATTAAAAAATCTTATAAAATCTTATAAAATCCTATAAAATGTATAATCTTATAAAAAAATCGTATAAAATCTTAATAAAATCTTATATAAATCTTATAGAGAGATCTTATATAAAATCCTATAAAATCTTTATATACACATCTATATAAAATCTTATATAAATAATCTCTAAAAATTTTAAAAATCATAAAAAATCTTATAAAATCTAATAAAATCTTATTAAAAATCTATAAAACGTATAAAATTTATAAAAAAATCTTATAAAAAATCTCTAAAATCTAATAAAATCTTACTATAAAATATATACACAAATCCTTAAAATCTTATAAAAATTTATAAGAATCCTGTAAAATCCATAAATCTTCTAAAATCTTATAAAGAAATCTTATATAAATCTTTAATATAAATTATATAAAAAATCTTAATAAATCTTAAATAATTATAATCTTATTAAAAATCTATATAAGAATCTTATAAAATTTCTAAAAATCTATAAAAATCTCAATAAAATCTGTAAAATCTATTAATCCTATACACAATCTTATAAAAAATCCTGTAAATTTCCTTATAAAATTCTTATGAAAATCTTATATAAATTTACAGGACGAAAATCTATCAATTTTATAAAAATCTTATAAAAAACTTAATAGTAATCGTAATAAAATCTTAATAAATTCAATAAAATCTTATAAAATCTTAAAAAATCTTATAAAAAATCTTATAAAATCTTAATAAAATCCTATAATCGTATAAAATTTACATAAATTCGATATAAATCTTATAAATCCTATAAAATCCTATAAAATCTAATAAAAAATCTTATTAAAATTCTTCTTATAATACAATCCTATAAAAATCTCATAAAAGCTTATAAAAAATATATATATAAAAATCCTATAAAAATCTTATAAAATCTTATAAAATTTATAAATAGCTTATAAATCTTATAAGTCTTATAAAATAAAATCTTATAAAACTTATATAAAATCTTATATAAAATCTATATAAATCTTATAAAATTTTCTAAAAATCCTATAAATCTCATAAAATCTTATAAAATCTATATAAAATCCTATAAATACTATAAAGAAATCTTGTAAAAATCCTATAAAATCCCTATAAACCTTATAAATCTTCTAAAATCTTATAAAAAAATCTTATAAATCTATTAAAATTTATATAAAATCTTATAAATTTATAAAAAAATCTGTAAACTCTTATAAAAATCTTATAAAATCTAATAAAATCTATATAAGATGCGACCACATGAGAGGTAGGCCATATTATTATTACTTAATTAGACTCCACAAATCTTATATTACGGGAGTGAGAGCACACGGGCTTAATAAAATGCTTATAAAAATCTTCTAAAATCTTATAAAAAAAATCTTCTAAAAGTTTATAAAAAAATCTTCTATAAATCTTAAATAGAATCTTATATAAAAATCTATTATAAAATCTTATATAAAATCTTATAAAATCTTAAAAAATCTTAAAAAAATCTTATAGAAATCTTGAAATCTTATAAAAATCTTATAAAAATCTTCTAAAATCTTAAAAAAATTTAAAAAAATCCTATAAAATCTTATAAAATTTAATAAATCCTATAAGAATCTTATATAAAATCTTATATTAAATCTATAAAATCTTATAAAAAATCTTATAAATCTTATCAAAATCCTATAAAATCTTATAAAGTCTACATAAAATCTATATAAATCTTATATAAATCCATAAATCCTATAAAACTATATACGAACATCTTATAAATTTTAAAAATCCTATAAAAAAATCTCATAAAATCTTGATAAAATCCTATAAGAAATCGATAAAGTCTTATAAAAAATCTATAAGAAATGCTATAACATCCTAGTAAAACCTATAAAACTATAAACATCTTCTTAAATAAAATCTTATAAAATCTTATGAGAAAATCTTATAAAAAATTTTATAAAAATCCATATAAACAAATTGTATAATACTAATAAAATCCTTAAAAATCCTATAAAAATCTTAATATAACATTAACACCGATGTATAAAGTCCTTATAAAATCTTATAAAATCTTATCTAAATCCACACAAAAATAAATAAAAAAATACGATAAAAAATGTTTCTTTCCCATAAAGTCTTTCTTTCTATTTGTTTTTATTTCTTTTTGTGTGTTTTGGATTTGTTTCTGTTGCTGTTCGGGTGCCGATCATTGCCCCCTAGCGGTCACAATTGGGATTGAATTAAAGCTGCAAATGCAGAATAAAATAAACTCGATTTAAAGACGCAAGGAATTTTGGGGCTCTGAAATGATGTTTTGGCCACTGCGGGCTGTGCGGAGCTGCTTTGGGCCGTTACCTACAGCTGATGAGCTCCAAGAAGAGCGAAACCTGCTAAGCGAGGTCCTGTAGTATTGGCCTAAAGTTAGGACAGGCTTAGGATGAGTTAGGAGCGACCTGCAGGGATTATCTGGGGGGTGCCAAACAAAACCTGGGCTGGGGACTGGAACTGAATAGAGGGGAAAAAATGGTATCAAAGCAGAGAAATTAAAAAAAATATAAATTTAATAAAGTATTTCGAAATCGGGCCTGGGAGTGTATGAATTTCCATATTGATTCATGGTGGAATTTTGATAATTATTTTTTTTTTTAAAATATTTTTAATTTATTTTTTTTTAAAATTATTTTTTAAATTTTTTTTTTAAAAATTATTTTTAAAATTTTTTTTATTATTTTTTTAATTTATTTTTTAAATTTATTAAATATTTTTTTTAAATTAATTATTTTTTAAATTATTTTTTAATTATTTTTTTAAATTTTTTTTTCATTATTTTTAAAATTTTTTTAATTATTTTTTTAAATTAATTTTTTTTTTTAATTATTATTTTGTAAAATTATTTTTTTTTTAATTATTTTTAAAAATTTTTTTTAAATTTTTTCATTAATTTTTTTTTAATTTTTTAATTATTTTTTTAATTTTTTTAATTTTTTTTTTAAATTATTTTTTTTTAATTATTATTTTTTGTTAATTCTGTCAGAGGCTGCTCCTGAGGCCATTTGAAACAGAGACACAAAAAATGGTATCAAAACAGAAATAAAAAAAAATCAATTTATTAAAGATATTTTAGATGGGGGCTGAGTGCAGAATTTCCCACATTAATTATTATGGAATTTATGGAGTTTATGGAATTTTTAAATTAGCATTTCCAAATAATTCCTTTTTTAAACTCGAGATAAACCCTTTCCCATCTTGGTGGGTTTGGTTTAAACTCGACATAAAGCCTTTCCCATCTTTTTGGGTTTGGTTTATTCCTTTTTTAAACTCGAGATAAAGCCTTGCCCATCTTTGTGGATTTGGTTTAAACTCGACAGAAAGCCTTTCCTATCTTTGTGGGGTTTGTGTTTTAAAACACTCGAGACAAAGCCTTTCCTATCTTTGTGGGTTTGGTTTAAACTCGAGACAAAGCCTTTCCTATCTTTGTGGGTTTGGTTTAAACTCGAGACAAAGCGCCTTTTCCTATCTTTGTGGGTTTGTTTTAAAACTCGAGACAAGCCTTTCCCATTTTGTGGCTTTGGTTTGAAACTCGACAGAAAGCCTTTCCTATCTTTGTGGGTTTGGTTTAATCTTTTTTTAAACTCGAGATAAAGCCTTTCCCATCTTTTTGGGTTTGGTTTAAACTCGAGATAAAGCCTTGCCCATCTTTGTGGATTTGGTTTAAACTCGACAGAAAGCCTTTCCTATCTTTGTGGGTTTGGTTTAAACTCGAGACAAAGCCTTTCCTATCTTTGTGGATTTGGTTTAAACTCGAGACAAAGCCTTTCCTATCTTTGTGGGTTTGGTTTAAACTCGAGACAAAGCCTTTCCTATCTTTGTGGGTTTGGTTTAATCCTTTTTTAAACTCGAGATAAAGCCTTGCCCATTTTGTGGGTTTGGTTTATTCCTTTTTTAAACTCGAGACAAAGCCTTTCCTATCTTTGTGGGTTTGGTTTAAACTTGAGATAAACCCTTTCCCATCTTTGTGGATTTGGTTTAAACTCGAGACAAAGCCTTTCCCATTTTGTGGCTTTGGTTTAAACTCGAGAGAAAGCCTTTCCTATCTTTGTGGGTTTGGTTTAATCTTTTTTTAAACTCGAGATAAAGCCTTGCCCATCTTTGTGGGTTTGGTTTATTCTTTTTAAACTCGAGTTAAAACCTTTCCCATCTTTTCTTCTTCTCC
>VKON01003492.1:76917-92905 GCA_009741485.1 Malurus cyaneus samueli | reverse complement strand
AACTAAAACTAGGACAGGGAGAGAGGGACAGGGACAGGAAGCGATAAACACTATTCTGCGAGAGGGACAGGGACGAGGGTGAGAGGGGACATGGGGAGAGGAGGCAGTGAAGGGGACAGACCGGGGGACGGCGGGACAGGACTGTAGCAGGGACGAGGACAGGGAAATGGGAAGGACAGGGCACCAGGGAGAGGAAACAGGAGGGGACCGACAGGTGGGGGGACCAAGGGGGGGGGACAGGGGATGGGACAGGGGAGCAGGGACATGAGAAGGACAGGGACAGAACAGGGACAGGAGTGCAGGGACAACGAGGTGAACAGGGACAGGAGGGAGAGGGGACAGGCAGGGGGACGAGGGAATTAGGGAGAGAGGGGATCCAGGGAACAGGGGAAGGAGATAGGGACAGGGACAGGGGGAGGAAGCAAGCAAGGGGGACAGAAGGAGAGGGAGGACAGGGAGAGGGGACAGGAGCGGAGCAAGGCAGGCAGGATGCAGTGGGGACAGGGACGGGGGAGGGACGGTAGGGACGGATGGAGGGGCAGGATGGGGACGGGGAGAGGGACGGATGAGGGAGGGGAGAGGGGACAGGGATGGATAAAGATTGGTGGGACAGGGACATGTTGCGTTCTGCTCGAGCCCCAGACACATAACCCCGTCTGTGCATTTAGTGATAAATAAACATCAGTACTGGCAGAAGGCAGTGATATCTTGGTAATGAATGTGAGAAGGGAAGGAACGATGGGTAGTTCCAGTTGTGGCAGGAACCACCGCCCGTGCCTGCCTATCTCCCATCATGCGTCCTTGCATTTAATTTAACATTTCAGTAAATAGTCACAGCGCTGGTTTGCAGTGCTGAGCATCGTTAGAGAGCTGAATAATTGTAAAGCAATTGCAGTCGGGATCTGCTGGGCATCGCTTCCGAGCTGGAAATGAACTCCACGCAGCATCAGTTTTCTGCCTGAAATTATTGCCGTCCCCAGAGTGATGACCTTGGAAATCAATAGATGAACAGCATTAATGCATCTCGTTTTCTTTTTGCTTTCGATTTCTCAGACATCTGGGCTATTGCCAGCCCTAAATCAAATTCTTTTACGTAGCAGATTTAATAATTTACTTTTCATCAGTATTTGTATTTTAATAACTTCATAGCACTTCTTTCTTTTTTTTTCCTGGCATTGAGTGGGAGGTTCTTGCGAGAACAATTAGTAATGACAAACACATTCCAAACATTTTATCTATTCAGTGCTTCTCCTGGTGTTGTGCAGGTAATTCTTTATAAATAATATTTCTCTTCAAGCAGCGGCCACGGAGTCAGGGATGTTCCATCAGTTCTGAGCAAGGATGATATGGATTATCTGATTGTGATGGATTTGCATTGATCGCTGATTGATGATATTGATTGAATGATTGATGATTGTATTTGAAATTGATTGATTGATTGATTGATTATGATTGATTTCCCACGCAGCTTTTTGGAGGGTAGCTAGGACGCATCCCTGTGGCAGAGAGTTGGCTGCTGCTGTCCTCCTCCTCAATGGGCACGTTCAGAGCTGTGCTGAGAGGGCCCAATTTGCTGCTGAAATATCAAGAGTCATCTTTTTTTAGTGGCAGAAATCACTGGTTTCTCGAATTCCCGCCAGCCCTTACAGCCCAAATCTCCTTCAAGTGCTGTTTCACATCTTCCCTGGAACTGGAATACTTCCTTTTCCATCAGATATTTGTGAAAGGAAAGTGGTTTTTTCCCTCCAAAGTTTTTTTTTTCCCATCTTGGAGATGCTCTTTGTGTAAAATCATAAAATTTCAGTATATATCAACAAGTTGCTCTCACTTCAAATGTTCAGACAGCTTCAGGAGAAAAAAAAAATAAAGAAAAAAAGACAAAAACAAATAAACGAACAATAAAAACCAAACCAAGAAAGGAGGAGAAAAGCCTTTTAAACAGGGCATTCAAAGCTGTTGGAAGAATTCACCAGACAATGATTTATTGAAAGCCATCGATGTTATGAATTTCTTCATCTGCTTTAACTGCACAAATGCAGAGATGGGGATGGGAGTGGCACAGGGACACTCCCACAAAGTGGCCTTGGACACCTCCGGGGGTGAGCCCTGCGAGTCCTCTGCTGTGAGTGCATCTCCCCCCTTTCCCACTCTGGATTTCCTTTTTCCAATCCATCCATCTGTAATTTGAAATTCATGTTTTTCTGTCGCATTTCGCAGCAGGGAGCTTTTCTGCTCAGATGTACACGGCAATGGGCGACAGGAGCACCGTGCACACATTGGGGAGAATTTGCATCTCCACTTCCAAGCTCTCCTCCGTGGAAATTGTTTGCAGGAGCGCTGTCCCCTGGGTCTGCTACAAACTATTTCAGGTTCAGCAGCTCCACGGCACATCCAAAATAAACCCTGGAAAGAAAAAAAAAAAAAAGATGAATCAATTTAGGGATCTGCCTTCCAAAAGGCAAAAAGCTGTTGTGAAGATCTTCCCAGCCTGGATGAAAATACTTCGCATCAGTGCTCTGACTCATCAGAAACGCTGGCAGAAAATTGGCCAGGAGCATCCAATTTAACCTTCCAGGAACTGCTGCTTCAGCAAAGAAAGCATCTGCTGGGAACATGCCAGCACAGGCAAAAGTATTTAGGGAAAAATACGTGAAACAAACTATTTCTGTAAGAAAGCAATAATGCAAAGTTATAAATATATGCGGAATCACGACAGATTAAATAAAAATACCAAGGAATAATAGAATATCCTGAGTTGGAAGGGATCCACAAGGATCGCTGTGTCCAACTCCAATATCAAAAATAGGATTTATCAGGATGGTTCTTCTGATCAATCAAAGAAGATTAGAGCTCCTTCTGTACACACACACATATAAAAATTCACAGGTCTATGAATTTGATGGGAACTTTAAAGGTTCGTGGTTTTCTTCTGATTTGGAAAGAAACAAATGTTCTAAATGTGGGGATTTTCTGTGGGAAGAAGCCCCCCAAATTCCCAAAAGGTTCGTAATTTTGATGACACAATTCTTATCACTCAGTACTGCTGTTCAGGTTGTCTGGCTGCACATTTTAATAACTTGTTGGTGATGAGGAAATGACAGAATCTCCATCCCGGAGTGCAGGCAAGCGACAGAAGAGCCAGAACAGAACAGAGCAGGGGCTGACATTGGACATTTGTATTTGGAATGTGGGCACTTGGGGCAGGAATGGCTGGGATATGGTCTCAGAATGGAGAGGAAAAGGGAGGGAGAGCTCAGGCCCGCTTTTGGGACCTGGAAATAAGTGTGGCCTCCAGGAAGCTGGAGGAGGGACTGGGGCCAAGGGATGGAGGGATTCAGGACACAGGGAATGGGGTCACACTGACCCAGGGCAGGGATGGATGGGATCTGGGAATTGGGAATTGCTGGGGCTGGGATGGAATTGCAAGCCCTGCGGATCCCTTGAGTGCCCAAGGCCAGGCGTGACATTGGGGCTGACAAGCCTGTGGACAGTGGGAGGGGTCCCTGCATGGATGGGGTGGCACTGGGTGGGATTTGATGCCCCTTCCATTCCAAACCATTCCAGAACTTTATGACACAAATAACAGTGTTTTTTCCTTTGGAAATGTTTCTGGGAGCCAGGTGCTCAGTTAAACAGAGAAACCCCTCCTGACACCCCCATGGGATGGGGCAGGATGATCCTGGGGCCGGAGCAGCTGCTCTGCTCCCATCCAGGAGGGTGCACAGGGACAGCAAATCCATCCAAATCAATCCAAATCAATCCAAATCCATCCAAATCAATCCAAATCAATCCAAATCCATCCAAATCAATCCAAATCCATCCAAATCCATCCCATGGGGCTCTCCAGGGCAGATCCACCCCCAGGCTGAGCCCTCCCCTCCCGGTGCCCCCTCCGTGTGGGCAGAGGGTTCCATGGCACGTGGCTGTTTTTGGGGAAGGCCAGCTTTTTGGGTTCATCACCACAACTGACCCCAGGGGTTCCAAACCCCTCTCCTTCCCATCCGGTTTCTCTCCAAAAGTCTCTAAACAAAGGCATTCCTTGGTGCTCTTGCTGTGCTTCAGCATTTTTGGGGAGGGCCAGAGGGAAATGGCTCAAGGTGCTCCAGAGAAGGCTCAGGTTGGACATCAGGAGGAATTTCCTCATGGGAAGGGGGTCAGGCACTGCCCAGGGAGGTGTGGGGTCCCACCCTGCAGTGCCCAAGGAACGAGTGGATGTGGCAGTTTCCAGTGTGGGTTGGTGGGCGAGGGGCAGTCGGTCACAGATGGATTCAATGATCCTGGAGGGCTTTTCCAGCCTGAACCCTCTGTGCACCTCTGGCTCTGTGCATCTCTGGCTCTGTGCATCTCTGGCTCTGTGGGGCCACCAGCACATCCCAGACCCTGATCCCACCCTGCAGCCCCCCAGCAGCACTGGGCAGGAGGACACAGCCCCACAAATTCACAAAGCCCTAATTGCCACATTTCATCCGACCTCGATAGCACGAGCAGATGGCGTGTTTGCTGTAACAACATATTGAAAAGTGAGTCTGGGAAATAATTAGTGTCAGAAATAAATCTCTTTACATCGGGGCTGTGGGATTGGTTACGTAAAACTCCGAGCAGCAGTGGCTGCCACAAATACTGCATTTTAGATATTGCACAAATACTGCATCTTAGATATTGCACAAATATTGCATCTTAGATATTGCACAAATATTGCATTTTAGATATTGCACAAATACTGCATTTTGGGGGGATGGAATTACATTTCAGGTATTTCATAGAGCCACAGAGCAGACTGGGTGCACAGGGATTTAATTGTCACCAGGCTCCAGCCCCTGCAGGGCAGGGACACCGTTCCTGTGGGTGTCAGTGATCCCCTGGGGGTGGTTGGGGTGGCTGAGGTGACAGTGACAGTCGGGTGACAGTGACAGTGGGTGACAGTGACAGTGGGTGACAGTGACAGTCGGTGACAGTGCCACCTGCGCCAGTGAGCGCTGAGGGCTGGGCTCCTGTGGGGTTTTTGAGAACATTTGATGTGTAATGCCTGCACCTTGGTCCCTGCCCTGTTTGTGGGGTCAGCAACAATCCCTGACAGGACCAGAGCAGGTCCTGATCCCACTGAGCTCATCCAGCCCAGACACACCCAGACATTCCTCCCAGCCAAAATTATTCTCAATTCTCATTAAAACTTAACAGACAATATGAATTTCATAAACTCACTAATATATTCATTTTCAAATATTTTTTGTCTATTCATCCATATCAAGCTATTTTAATCATATTCTTGTTTATTTTGGATTTTTGCAGTATAACTAGAGAGGGGATTTTTTTAATTACTCTGTTATCTAAAAAAATTTGTTTCTCCAAGAAACAAGGATGAGACTGAAGGATCTGCTCTGGGAGAAATGGCTCCATAGTTATCAATGCACAGATGAAGATCATGAAAATTTCCCCTGAAATCCCGGATTTCCTTTTAATCTGCATCTCCAGCCTGTGTCACAGGAATTTCTGCTCTGTTTGCTTTGGCCAGGGGGGAGGTCCTGTCCTTCATCCTGGGCTCTGGCAGCCAGAAATGCTGATCCAGGCACTCATTTTGGGGGAAATCTCTGCAGTTTCCAACACTCACAGGTCCTGAAGGGGCTGGGAGCTGCAGGGAGAGGAGAGATTTCCTCTGGGAGGGGATTGCAGAATATTGGGGAGGAATTCTTGGCTTTGAGGGTAGGGAGGGGCTGGGATGGAATTCGAGCGCCTGGATCCCTGGAGTGCCAGGCTGGACATTGGGGCTGGAGCAGCCTGGGACAGTGGGAGGGGTCCCTGCATGGATGGGATGGGATGGGATCAATGGGATGGGATGGGATGGGATGGGATGGGATGGATGGGTGGGATGTGGATGGGATGGGATGGGATCATGGGATGGGATGGGTCATGGGATGGGATGGGATGGATGGAGATGGGATGGGATGGGCTTTATGTCCCTTCCAACCCAACAATTGATTTTGATTTTTGATTCTGTGATTCTGATTCTGTGATTCTGTGATTGTGTGATTCTGGTGTTCTCTGATTTTCGGATTCATATTTACCCTAATCCATCCAGAAATAACTCAGCGTGAGCTCTGCTGAGCTGGAGATCAGAGGGAAGGCATTAAAGAGCTCAGTGCTGTGTGTGTCAGGGAGAAGATGAAGCCCAGGGAGCTGGAGGTGATTGGTGGCTGCAGTGGAGCTGTGCCAGGGCTGCTGCTCCCCCAGGACCTCTCCAGCTCCGTGCCCTCCTTTCTGCTCCTTTGAAGGGCTTTTCCCACTCAGCCGACATCAAAGGCACAAATCTCCTGTTCTTTATTTCTTAAAGGGTCGGGGAACGGATGACTGACAGTCAGCAGTGACAGCCATTCCTCCCCAAATCCCCTGGGACACCAAAATTGGGGAATCCCAATCCCCCGAGCTCACTCTGTGCTCCCTGAGCTGCTGGGGACAGCGGGAACGCTCTGGGTCTGCTCCCCATGGGGCTGGGAGCCCCGGGGATGTGGGATCTGCCTCTGTCAGCTTCCTATGGGGTACCTCACTCCAGATCCTTATGGGATCACCTTCACTCAGCTCCTTATGGGATCACCTTCACTCAGCTCCTTATGGGATCACCTTCACTCAGCTCCTTATGGGATCACCTTCACTCAAGATCCTTATGGGGTCACCTTCACTCGAGATTCTTATGGGATCTCCTCCCTTTAATTCCTTATGGGATCTCCTCCTTTTAATTCCTTATGGGATCTCCCTCCCTTGATTTCCTTGCAGGATCTCCTCCCTCAGCTCCCTCCAGGCTGGCACAGGCAGAGTTTCTTAGGAAGGCACTCAGGAATGCAGTCAGAAGGAAATAAAGATGATTTTTGCTGACAATACTGACCGTGTTTCCTGCCTGCACTGCCAGAGCTCCTCTGCTGTGTGGGCCCAGTAAAGAAAAACTCCCAGCACAGAAAATCCATGGAAAAAAGGCAAAATATTCCTTATCACTGATGTTTTTTTTTTCAGATTATTTATCACAACAAGGTTTGGAGGGTCTCTTGGGGACCTCCCATCCTCAGATGCTCACAAACCAGTATTAATTCCAAACATTATTAAGACACATTCAAAACCCTTATTAAATGCAATCAAATTTGATTTAGAAGAACTGGAAAGGTAAGCATAATTAAAATGAATGTACTGCCTGGAATATAAATTCCTTTTCATCCACCATTTGAGAGTCACATTGTCAGAAAATTAATAACCTTAAGCGGTATTTTTTTGTGGCCCACTGGGAAAATAAAGGGTTTGGTTCCCCTTGTTAAAAACTTTGCAGTTTCTTTTGAAGAAGGATCCTGAATCCTAAATACGATTTGCAAATGCGCTGCTTCCTCCCGGGGCACAGAGTGCACTTGAGCGGAAAGTTTTGGGATGACTTTAATTGAATTAGAGCCACCAAAAAAGGAGAGGAGGGAGATGGGAGAGGCTCCAGCTCCGTGCAGAGTCCAGCTGTGCCCACGGGGCCATCCCAGGGTCGGGGAAGCAAAGGGGGAGGGTTTGTAAAGATTTTGGGGTTGGCAGGGTGGGGAATGGAGGGACAGGGCAGGACCAGCATCACAGAATCCCAAAGTGGTTTGGGGTGGAAGGGAACTCAAATCCCACCCATCCCACCCCATCCATGCAGGACCCTCCCACTGTCCCAGGCTCTCCCAGCCCCAATGTCCAGCCTGGCCTTGGCACTCACGGGATCCAGGGCTGCAATTCCATCCAGCCCAGCAATTCCCAGTTCCCAGATCCATCCATCCCTGCCCTGGGGCAGTGTCACCCCATTCCCTGTGTCCTGTCCCTCCATCCCTTGGCCCCAGTCCCTCTCCAGCTCTCCTGAGCCCCTTCAGGCCCCAAAAGGGGCTCTGAGCTCTCCCTGGACCCTTCCTTCTCCAGGATCATTCCCAGTCTCCCAGTTTGGCTCCAGCCCTGCAGCAGCTCCAGGTCCTGCCGGGGCTGGGGCAGCTCTGCAGTGGGGTCTCACCCCAGCCCAGGGGCACAATCCCAGTCTCGTTCCTAGGCTCAGCCAGATTGGGTTTGGGTCCACACTCGGGATGTGAGATGGGGAGGGGATGAAGGGCAGGGAGGGCTGGTGAGGGCAGAGCAGAGCCAGCCAGAGCCCGCCCCTGAGGTCCATCTGCCCTGATGGGTCAGAGAGCTCTGAGCCGGGTCCAGGCTGAGCTTGCCCTGTTCCCGGCAGCAAGTTCTGGAAGCTTGCCATGGGCCAGGCTGAGCTTGTCGTGCACGGCAGCAGAAGTTCGGAAGCTCCCTGCCCATGGCCAGCTGAGCTTGCCCAGTGCCACGGGCAGCAGAGGTTCTGGAAGCTCCCTCCCATGGCCGCCGAGCTTTGCCCTGTTCCACGGGCAGCAGAAGTTCTGGAAGCTCCTGCATGGGCCAGGCTGAGCTTTGCTCGGTGCCACGGGCAGCGAAGGTCTGGAGCTCCCTGCCCATGGGCCAGGCTGAGCTTTGCCCTGTTCCACGGGCAGCAGAAGGTTCTGGAGGCTCCCTGCCCATGGGCCAGGCCGAGCTTTGCCCTGTTCACGGGCAGCAGAAGGTTCTGGAAGCTCCCTGCCCATGGGCCAGCCCTGCACCAGGAGTTCCAGTGCTCGGCTTTCCCTGGTGCTTTGGATCATTGTTTTAGTTCCTTGTTTATGAAATAGGCAGGGGATGGCAGATGGCAGTGAAGGCAAACAAATCTCCTTCCCGGGGAAAACAAGTTAATTTCTTAGCTTTTTTGGTTTTTTTTTAATTTTTTTAAAGTTATTTTCTTGAGAGCTGTTAGATCCAAGGCAGTAATCCCTCCTTAATCCATCATAATGCCATTTGTTCAAAGTCCTGCTTTCCATGCTAATTGTGTTTCTGGAGCTGGACCTTGACACTTCCCATCAGCCTCATTGCAAGGGAGAGAAACCAGCTCGGGGTTAATCCTCCAAGCTGGTTTATGTCCTGTGCTGCAGCCACGCTGCCCTGGAGAGCAGGGATCAGCCCGGGCCACGCTCAGGGGCAGCTGGGTTCACAGCAAAGGGAATTCCTGCACAGCTCCTGATGCAGAGCTCCCTGAAGGCTGATTTTGCCACATAAAACAGCAAAAAAAAAAAAGATTAATATCAGTGGTTGTGATGTCCAGGGATAGGGAAGGGAAGCGAGCTGGCACTGGAGGGAATTGGCACTGAATATCAAAGCTGCCCCCTGAAATGTGCTTTCCATTGAGCTCCTCGTGGAGAAAAAGCCGAAAACATTGAGGATTCTGTCAAAGGAGCACATCAGGAGGAGAGAGTGCGAGCACAGATAAACCCCATATCTCCGTGTATTTCATCGAGAACTCGGGACTTTGCATCCGCAAATATTAATTTAAGCTCCTCTTCAGGAAACCAAAGATAAATCACCCTCATGTGTGACTGTCCTGCTCCTTGTAAAACGCTCATTTTGTGTCTCAAACTCTTTTTTATCACGCTGGTGGCAGACCCCCCTGCTGTCTGATGGCAGAGCAGCCTCTCCAGGCGCGGCTCAGGGCTCAGCTCAGGGCTCAGCTCAGGGCTCAGCTCAGGGCTCAGCTCAGCCCAGAGCCATTCCCAGGGACTGCTGAGAATGGAAACACCGATCGTGTCCATCCCAGCGGGCAGCATTTGGGGCACGGGCTGTTCACACACCTGCCTGGATTCCTGCATTCCTGCATTCCTGTATTCCTGCATTTCTGCATTCCTGTATTCCTGAATTCCTGCATTCCTGTATTCCTGCATTCCTGGATTCCTGAATTCCTTGATTTTCCTCTTTCTGTGCTCACCCTCTGCTGCCTTTGCTGTTCACACACCTGCCTGGATTCCTGCATTCCTGTATTCCTGCATTCCTGCATTCCTGCATTCCTGCATTCCTGAATTCCTTGATTTCCCCTTTCTGTGTTCATCCTCTGCTGCCTTTGTTATTCACACACCTGCCTGGATTTCTGTATTCCTGCATTCCTGCATTCCTGAATTCCTCGATTTCCCCTCTCTGTGCTCACCCTCTGCTGCCTTTGCTCCCTGTCTGACACTCACCTTACAGGCTCGAGGAGTAGAGACAAAATGACGTAAGAAACCAAATTTCCCATCAAAGCTGTAAATAAAATGTGACTTGAAGTATTTGTATTACAAGGAGGAGACGGCGTTCCCTTGACAATCCCTTTCAGATTTAATGATGGGACATGATGGTCATTTTGGACCATCTGCCTCCTGCAGTTCCCAGCGAGTTCTGGAGTTTGTGAAGGCACCCATGGCCATTACAGCCCCTGCCAATTATAATGAGGAACATCCACACAAATCTGGCACACAACACGTCTGCAGGACAGGTTTGGAATTGAGAAGCAGACAGGGCCCGTGGCTATGTCCAGTATGACCAGTTGCAGAATGGTCCCCAGGGCAGGGCTGCGGTGACAGACTGACAGCCTGACAGGCAATAATGGGCTGGGCTCTGCAATTATCCCCGGTCAGCAGAACGGATTTCATTGCTGCCTTCACAGAGCCGGCTCACAGCTCCAGAGTCTGGCCAAATGCCAGAAAAACGGGGAAGGGATGGCATACACGAGTGTTTTACAGCAGAGGATGGAGTTTCTGTCTCATTCTGGAGGAAAATCAAGTTGGTGTGAGTGAGTTTTGGAGGGATGCTGCTGGCCAGCCCAGCATGGCACAGTCCAGTGAGCTCAGAGCTGGGCAGGGGAGCACAATGCACAGGGACTCTGCTTTTGGGGGTTTTAAAGGAAAGGGCTGGCAGGGAAAGGCCTTTATCACACGGCATTTGCAGGTGCTCCTGGAGCCATGCATTATTCACCCTTACAGTGCTGCAGGAGGTGTCACAGGGTTATCACAATGGTCGCAGGGGTTATCTCAGTGTCACAGAGCCACCTCTCCGGCTGGGACAGGCTGAGCAGGGGCTGCCACAGCTCTACGTAAATCCTTCCTCGATTACATTTTATCAGCCTTGTTTGAAGCAAACCTGCTCTTTTTGACGTATTTTCCGTGCACACAATCAAGTCCCAGTGCAGCTCAGTGCCGGTGCCGGGCGGGGACGGCCCTGGGCAGAGCCCGGGTGTGAAAATGGGAATTGGTGGGTCTGGGACAGGGAGAGACATCTCTGCTCCCTGGAGAGGACAGGGACAGGGAAGGACAGGGACAGGGACAGGGACAGGGACAGGGACAGGGACAGGGAAGGGCTGGAGAGGAGCCAGGGAGGGTCAGGGGATCAGGGAAAGGTTCTGCTGTCCCCAGAGGGTGCTGGCACTGCCCAGGCTCCCCAGGGAATGGTCCCAGAGAGCTCCAGGGATGCTCAGGGGGGATTGTTGGGGGTCTGGGCAGGGACAGGATTGGGATGATCCCTGTGGGTCCCTTCCCTCGGGATATTCCGTGATCCTTTCTGCACTAAGGTACCCCACACCCAGGACCTGACCCCTCCTTTTCATCCACAAAACCTCATTTTTGCTTTTAATCTGTTTGATTTTCCTTATCCCTTCAGGAGGTGAAGAGAAAGGCAGGTCCATGCAAGGGTTAAGGCTGATTCCAAACCTGGAAGGGCAAATCAGTGCTCTGGTAGGAGTTTCTGCTCCCAGAAAACACAGGTTTAAATTAGGGATCCATGCTGGAGCTTAGCAGGGCTTTGCTGTGCTTTCACTGCCAAGAGGTCCAGAGAATTATTTTTGTCATTTAAAAGAAGAGACTGCAAACAGCACTGTCAAAAATCAGAATTCACAGAGGTGTTCAGGAGGCACAAACCCAACCTTTCCACCATTCCATGAAATCAGAGATGGGGTCACAATGACACCCCAGCAGGGCACGGCGCTGCCTTTGCCTCTCAGGATTTCAGCCCTGCCCCAGGCTGAATTCTGCAATCTCAGAGGATCTTTCCTCTCCCTCTGTAAAACAGTCATGACATCCAAAAAATATTCCAGCTGCAATCTGTTTAAATAATTTTAAACTTTTAATAATTGTAAAGTTTTAAATAATTTTAGAAGTTTAAAATAAAAAATGGAATGATTGGCTCGTGTTTGTGTTGGGAGGGCCCTCAAAGCTCATCTGATTTCACCCCGTTCCAGGGACCCCTCCCACTGTCCCGCTGCTCCAAACCCCAACCCCAACCTGAACTGGACAAACCCCAAACCCAACCTGGAACGACAAACCCCATGCCCACTGACTGGACAAACCCCAAACCCCAACCTGAACAGGACAAACCCCAAACCCCAACCTGAACTGGACAACCCAAACCCACCTGAACGGACAAACCCCAGCCACCTGATGGGACAAACCCCAAACCCCAACCTAACTGGACAAACCCATGCCCAACCTGAACTGGACAAACCCCAAACCCCAACCTGAACAGACAAACCCCAAACCCCAACCTGAACTGGACAACCAACCCAACCAACCTGCGACAACCCACCCCAACCTGAACTGGGACACCCCACAACCTACAGACAAACCCCACCCAACCTGAACTGGGACAAACCCAAACCCCACCTGAACTGGACAACCCCAGTGCCCACCTGAACTGGACAAACCCCAGTGCCCAACCTGAACTGGGACAAACCAACCCCCAACCTGAACTGACAAACCCCAAAACCCAACCTGAACTGGGACAAACCCCAGTGCCCAACCTGAACTGGACAAACCCCAAACCCCAACCTGAACGGATCAAACCCGAAACCCCACCTGAACTTGGACAAACCCCAAACCCCAACCTAACTGGGACAAACCCCACACCCTAAACGAACCCACCTGAACTGGACAAACCCCAAACCCCAACCTGAACTGGGACAAACCCCAAACCCCAACCTGAACTGGACAAACCCCAAACCCCATACCTGAACTGGACAAACCCAAACCCAACCTGAACTGGACAAACCCCAAACCCCAACCTGAACTGGGACAAACCCCAGTGCCCAACCTGAAACTGACAAACCCAAACCCCAACCGAACTGGGACACCCAAACCCCAGCCTGCGAACCCACCTGAACTGGACAAACCACCCAGCCTGGCAAACCCCAACCTGAACTGGGACAAACCCCAAAACCCAACTGAACTGGGACAAACCCATGCCCACCTGAACTGGACAACCCAAACCCCAACCTGAACTGGACCAAACCCATCCCAACCTGCTGCAACCCCCAAACAACTGAACTGGGACAAGACCCCAGTGCCCAACCTGAACGGACAACCACACAACTGACAACAAACACTATGGAACACCACCGAAGACCCACCAACAAACTGGAAACCAGCCCAACCGACTACAAACCCCAACAACAACTGGAACCACCCAACTGCTGGCAACCAACACCACTACAAACCCAGTCCAACTGAATGGGACAAACCCAGTGCCCCAGAAAACCCAACCTAACTGGACACATGCAGCTAACGCAAACCCCAACCCCAACCTGAACTGGGACAAACCCGAAAACCCCAGCCTAAACTGGACAAACCCCAAAACCCAACCTGAACTGGGACAAACCCCAGGACCCAGCCTGAACTGCACAGCCACACGACAAACCCCAAACCCCAACCTGAACTTGGACAAACCCCAAACCCCAACCTTGAACTGGGACAAACCCCAAAACCCCAACCTGAACTGGCGACAAACCCCAGTGCCCACCTGAACTGACAAGTCAGTAACGACAAACCCAGGACCCAACCTGAACTGGACAAACCCCAAACCCCACCTGAACTGGACAAACCCCAACCCAACCTAACTGGGACAAACCCCAGTGCCCAACCTGAACTAGGACAAACCCCAAACCCAAACCTGAACGGGACAACCCCAAACCCCAGCCTGAACTGACTTTGGATCAAACCCCACACTCCCAACCTGAACTGGACAAACCCCAGTGCCCCCCAGCCTGAACTTGGACAAAACCCCAACCACCGACTGACAACCAGAACCTGACAACCGAACTGGGCAACAACTACCCAGTCAAACCAACCGAACTGGGACAAACCCAAAACCCCAACCTGAACTGGGACAAACACCCAGTGCCCAACCTGAACTGGGACAAACCCCAAACCCCAACCTGAACTGGGACAAACCCCAACGTCCAAACCTGAACTGGGACAAAACCCAAACCCCACCTGAACTTGGACAAACCCAGGCCCAACCTGAACTGGGACAAACCCCACAACCCCCAACCTGAACTGGACAAACCCCAACCCCACCTTGAACTGGACAAACCCCAAACCCAACCTGAACTTGGACAAACCCCAAACCCCAACCTGAACGGACAAACCCCAAACCCTCAACCTGAACTGGGACAAACCCCAAACAACCTGAACTGGACAGAACCCCAGGCCCGACCTGAACTGGGACAAACCCCAAACCCCAACCTGAACTGGGACAAACCCCAGTGCCCAACCTGAACTGGGACAAACCCCAAACCCCAACCTGAACTGGGACAAACCCCAGTGCCCAACCTGAACTGGGACATTTACATCTCCTGGAAATGCAAAGAACCAGGAAGATTTTGTTATGATGAATCAAACATGGCCTGTCTCAGTTTTAATTTGCAGTACAAGAGATTGATCCCCTCTCTTACACTGGTGAAGGGAATTATGCTTTTTCTTTGTCACATATTTCTGATTTTTTTGTAATAAAAATGAACCCCAACCCAGGAGTCACACTCCACTCAGTCCATGGGACCAGGCTACATCTCCCCTGAGGGAAAGCCCTGCTTGGAGCAGAGCTGATTGCAGTTCCATCTTTGTTTAATGCCATTTGAAAAAACCCAAAAATCATGTGTCGATCATAACTGAAAGATTTTACTTCATATTTATAAACTATTTTTATAAGCAACCACTGTAACTCCAGGAAATTTAATGCATACATGCTACAAAAATAACAGGAGACAAAAGGATTTCTAGAAATTCTCCTGTCCAAGAAAGAAAAAATTTCTCTGTTTCTGCTGAGACAGAGGAACGAACCCCCTGTTTTGACATGAGATGCCAAGAAAAACCACCCATTATTTCTTTCAAATTTTCACACCCATTTCCCAGCAAAGGTGACTCAGCTCTCCATTGCTCCAGTTATTTCAGGGAACACTCTCTGCAGATTCTCTCTTGGTCTCCTCTTTTACCCCCATTGATTTTCCATTATTTGCCTTGTTCGTTATTATCTGAGGTCAGTCATGAGATTTGCTTCAAAATTTATATCACTCCATAGCTTCTGTTCCATTCTGGTTTATGTCCAGTTCCAGCTGCATTACTGGAGGTATTTCTTTCACTCTCTTTTTTATTTTCTGTTGCTTTTGGGTTAGGGCTTTTTAATAATTTTTTTTTTCCTTTCTGCATTTCTCTCTCTGTCATTATTTTTCTACCTTGTTGTATAATTTTTTTTCCTTCCATTTTTCATTGAATCATCAGATCCCCCTTCCTGTCCTCAGCAGGATGGGGGTCCCAGGATGGTCCCCACACGCTGTGGGGGAAGCTGAGGGGGCAGCAGGATTTGGGGATCTCTGCTGTCAGTAAAGTGAGGTTAAACCCCGATATGGTTCACCTTCAAAACCACCACAAGTGCTTGGGTCTGTTCTGTATTTGTGTTTAAACTTTCTGCATCTGCTGCGTGGATTTGGGCTGCAATCCCTGCAAAAGGAATGTTTTTTATGAATCACCTTGTTTCCATCAGGGCCCGGAATAGCTTCTGTAGCAATTAAACTCGGATTGAACCTGGCTCCTTCCTTTTGCCTGTGGCAAGCTGAACCACAGATGCCAAACAAATCTGCATTAATGAGTTATTTTCATGTAAGGAAGAAAATATAACCTTTTGGGGCCGTTGCTATGCACATGTATGTTTGGAGGAAGCAACAGCTTACGGTGCTTAACGATGCCAAAGCAATGCAGGGAGGAGGGGCAGGTGACAATTAACATTAATTAATGCCAGCTCTCAATTAGCAGAGCGAGGGCTGCTGCTGCTGGTGGGCACCTGGGGCACCTGGGGACCTCTGGAACTTCTGGCACCTCTG
>VKON01003492.1:47038-72949 GCA_009741485.1 Malurus cyaneus samueli | reverse complement strand
GGCTGCCCCCAGGGAATTCCAGGTGCCTTTGTGTGTGTTTTAGTGTTTTGGGTAACGTGGCACCGATCCCAACCCCGGATCCCATCAGCACCCCGATTATCAGCTGTTTGCACTGCAGACAGGAATAACTCTGCTGTGATCATTCTCGTTTGGTTCCACAGTGGGAAGATTTGTGAACACTCTTTGGAAATGCAGCTGTTTGTGAATGAGTTCAGGATGGAGAAGCGTGCAGTGACAGTTCCAGGGGCTGAAATGTCACAGTGTCACCTGTGGCTGTGAGGGACAGCAGTGGGCACAGCTCGGGGCTCTCTGTCCATGGCCACGGTGCCACGGGGGCACTGAAATGTGAGCAGAACACACACACGGCTGGGAGTGAGGGAACACTGCCCAATGCCTCGGGATAAACCTTGGGATAAACCTTGGGATAAACCTGCATTTCCTCCCTGCTTTTCTTCACTTTCTCTTCGCAGACAAACGGCTCTGGTGGCCAAGTGCTCCCAGTCACCAGCTGTCTGCATCTGGTGAATGTTCACGCTCTGCCACTGGTCCCTGGAGTGTCTTTTCCTGTAAATATCACACGTTTTTAGTGTGGAGATTTTTGCTCTCAATGTGGGTTAGAAAGAAGAAACAAACAAACCAACCAAATCAAACCAGAAAAGCAAGGATCTATGTAAACCTCTCACTGTGGGGTTATTCATTTCCCCAACAGGATTTGGCTCTATTTTTTATCCTCTCATTAGATCTTCTGTGTGACTGTATTACAATGAAATGGGGTGACAACGTCTCCTTTCGTGAGGAGATTTAAAGGCTGGATTCCACAGTCTTGGAGGTCTTTTCCAACCTTTATGGTTCTATGATTTTATGGAAAAATCGCTGCATCCCGCATCCCATAATATAACCCATCAATGGGTTCTGAGTGACTCTAAAGCAGCCCCAGAATTGTGATGAGCAGTGAATCATCAGTCCCAGCAGGATCTGCGAGGTGGGGCCTCACCTCGGTGACACCCACGGGCTCGTAATTAGCTGATCTACTGAAAATAGTGCAGGTGTCTTTAATATAAAGCACTTCCCACTGCTCCCCCTCTCTGCACATGATACCCCCTGCAATCCTTCCCACAGAACTCACAACTCGAGTCTTTTCTATTCCAGCTCGTGCCTCAAACCTCACACTTTCAATAAAGTCAGTTTGAAATTGTTTCTTCTTTGTTATTTCTTTAGCAGAAATTCCCAGCCTTGCTTCCAACTCTGATACCCGGCTTGGTGCATTGGCAGCCAAAGGCTGTGCCAGGAGAGGTTTAGGTTTGATATTAAGAGAAGTTTTTCATGGAGAGGGTTGTCAGTCCTGGCCCAGCTGCCCAGGGTGGGGTGGATCCCATCCTGGAATGTTGGAGAACTGTGTTTATTTGGGATTTGGCACTTGAGGACATGGGTTGGCAGTGAGTGACCAGTGAGTGATGGTGCTGCTTGGTGATCTTAGAGGGCTTCGCCAGCCTTCATGATTCTACAGTTAAAAAAACGAAAAAAAAAAAAAGTATTTTACTTTTTGACACAGTTATCTTTTTTTTTTTGTGTTTTTGGCCACAAGCACATGACCGTGGGACGGCTCTGCACCAGCGGGACTGGTGTGACACAGCTGCCACTGCTCCCTGGCCAAAGGACACAAAGTACTGGAGATGGAACCCTGAGTTCTGTCAGGAAATGTCCCAAAATCTCCTGTCCTGCAGGCTGGACGAGCCACTCAGCCACGTGTGCCAGGAGAGGGACTTTTATAGGCTCTCAGCGGAAGAGAAATGGAAGCAGGTACAGCGTGCTCTGGTTTTACTGAGCTCTGAACACCCTGAAGTGTTTCCCTGGGCTCTCAGCTGCTCCAGCTGCATTTCACCTCCTTGGTTGGAATGTTGAGGAGCCATTCACCTGTGGGTGCTGTGAGGGCTCCCCTGGCAAAGAGACCCGAAAGCTCTGCCAAAATCTCTTCTGATTATTTCAGGAAATGGTGATTTAGAACATCCTAGAAAAAGGGGAAACTTGAGATTTTATGAAACAGATAAAACATGCAGGATGGGACATCCTTATGGTTACAATCAGGATCTGATTCTGAAGAAAACTCGAGTGTTTTTGCTGTTGAACAGAGAATTGTAGCCTGGAACAGCAAGCAGGGTTCTTGCTCCCTCCCAAGATGTGCATTTTCACCTGGGCCATCCAAGGTCAGCAGTAACTCTGGTTGCAGTGAGACGGGGAGCAAATGTCTTGCTCAGGCCACCAGAGAGGCAGTTGATTGCATAGGTTAGGGACATGGGATAATCGTCTGGCGAGGGTGCAGAACGACTGCCCTGGCGGCATGAACCTGGCGTGCCGCAGAGAGCTAGATGGACCCTGAGGTGCGTCGGCAGGTGGAAGTTGGGGGTCCTCGATGAAGGGATGGCAGGGGGCTGATCTGTCCAGAGACAGAGGTGTGGGATGGGATGGAATTGAGCCTGGATCCTCTGAGTGCCCCGGCCAGGCGGACATTGGGATGAGGAATTGCACCCCTGGATCCCTCTGATGCCCCAGCAGGCGGACATTGGGGGGACACCCTGGGGGAGTGGGACGGCCTGGGGTGGACTGGATGGGATTTAAATGCTGCTTCCACCCCAAACCATTCTGGGATTCCCTGGCTGTGTCAGTGGCTCTGTTCCTGTAGGGACTGTCAGTTATGAGTGTGAGGGGTGTCAGTGGCTCTGTTCCTGTAGGGACTGTCAGTTATGAGTGTGAGGGGTGTCAGTGGCTCTGTTCCTGTGGGACTGTGAGTTATGACGTGTGAGGGGTGTCAGTGGCTCTGTTCCTGTCGGGACTGTGAGTTATGACTGTGAGGTGTGTCAGTGGCTCTGTTCCATTTATGCGGGACTGTTGAGTTAAATGAGTACTGTGAGGGTGTGTCAGTGGCTCTGTTCCTGTACGGGACTTGTCAAGTTATGATCGTGAGAGGTGTCAAGTCTGGCTCTGTTCCCATCGGCGACTGTGAGTTATGACTGTGAGGTGTGTCAGTGGCTCTGTTCCTGTCGGGACTGTGAGTTATGACTGTGAGGTGTGTCAGTGGCTCTGTTCCTGTCGGGACTGTGAGTTATGACTGTGAGGTGTGTCAGTGGCTCTGTTCCTGTCGGCACTGTGAGTTATGAGTGTGAGGGGTGTCAGTGGCTCTGTTCCTGTAGGGACTGTGAGTTATGAGTGTGAGGTGACGCTGATGGCTCCGCTCGTTCCCATCTCTGCCCCATCAGGTGCTCGGTGGGCGCTTCAGCAGTAATTGCAGTGCTCAAGCACAATTGTGGCTGAGCAAACAGAGCCCTGACCCGGCTAATCCCGTGCCGTGGGTGTGTGTTAGCGAGTGCTAATGAGGAGGGAGCAGCTGGAACCAGCTCGGGCTGGCTTTGGTCACAGCTCTTCAGCTCCGAGAGCAAAAATCAATGTGGGACTGACTGAAATATCAGCTGAGGCTGCGAGGCAGGGCTGGAGGGCGGACGGGAGGAGATGGATGGCTGCTGTCACCACGGCTCCTCCAGCAGCTCACTGCACGCACCAGAATGGGAAAATCCATCGATTTGTGCGTTACACGACTCCTGCAAACAGCGTACAAGTGCAGCATTCATCGGGTGAGTTCTTGTCACAGGAGTGAATGGAAGTCCCCAGACTGTTCCTCCTCAGCGTGTCAAGTGTTTCAAACTCCTCTAAATGTTAATGGAAGCAAACATTTGTTGAGCGTTAAGCTGAGCTGTCCCCTGCCCGTGTTTATTTTCCTCAAGAAAGAGTGGAAAAATGAATTTTCAAAGGGGACACACACGTCACTGGGCTTCCAAGTCCCCAGGACTCCTTGAGCCGCTGAAACTTTGTCCCTCTCGCTGCAAAGAGCTGGGAGTGATTCACTGACGCAATGGACCTATTTTTGAATCTGTCCTTTGGCTGTTTGAGGAATTTGGAGGGACAGATGCAAGAGTCAATTGGAATTTTTAGGTGTATGTATTATACAAAAATACTAAGTAGTATATTACGGAAAAGGCAATACAACTTGTTGTAAAGCAGAAATAAGGGATCTGTGTGAGTTCCAATTTCCCGAGGGACAGTTCAGAGCTGGTGCATCTATCCTGAAACACCTTCACTGGAGAATCCTTGTGAGTTAAAACCACACTGGAGCCTCTCTTGGCACAGGGGATGGCTGAGTGTCCCCAGGGGAGCCCGGTGCTGTGGGTGCCCTGTCCTTCTGTCACTGCAGTGCCCTGTGATCCTCTCCCCCCTGTCCCCTGTCACTGCCCGTTCCTTCCCCTGTCCCCCGGTCACTGCAAGTTGTCCTGTGCCTGTCCCAACTAAGGTATCCACCGTCACTCACGCTACATAAATCCTGTCCGATATCACTAGCCCACCCCATGTCCTGTCCTGTCACTTCCCCATAGTCCTGAAATCCCCTGTTCCCTAGTCATCAGAGCACAGTGCCCCGTGTCCTGCCCCTGTCACTGCCCCGTGTCCTGTCCTGTCACTGACTGGCAGGGTCACTGTGTTTGTGTCACCACACTCAGGAGTGTCACTGTGTTTGTGTCACCACACTCTGGCAGGGTCACTGTGTTTGTGTCACCAAACTCAGGAGGGTCACTGTGTTTGTGTCACCACACTCTGGGCAGTGTCACTGTGTTTGTGTCACCTCACTCTGGGCAGGGTCACTGTGTTTGTGTCACCAAACTCAGGAGGGTCACTGTGTTTGTGTCACCAAACTCAGGAGGGTCACTGTGTTTGTGTCACCACACTCTGGGAGTGTCACTGTGTTTGTGTCACCACACTCTGGGTGTGTCACTGTGTTTGTGTCACCTCACTCTGGGTGTGTCACTGTGTTTGTGTCACCACACTCTGGACAGGGTCACTGTGTTTGTGTCACCACACTCTGGGCGGTGTCACTGTGTTTGTGTCACCACACTCTGGAGGGTCACTGTGTTTGTGTCACCACACTCTGGTCAGGGTCACTGTGTTTGTGTCACCCACTCGGGAGGGTCACTGTGTTTGTGTCACCACACTCGGGAGGTCACTGTGTTTGTGTCACCACACTCAGGAGGGTCACTGTGTTTGTGTCACCACACTCTGGGAGTGTCACTGTGTTTGTGTCACCACACTCTGAACAGGTCACTGTGTTTGTGTCACCACACTCTGGGAGGGTCACTGTGTTTGTGTCACCTCACTCTGGGTAGGGTCACTGTGTTTGTGTCACCACACTCTGGTTTCATTCGGGATGGTTTTTTCAGGGATCCTCTCAGCTCCTGACAGATGGGAACACTGCTCAGAAATCTGTCTCAGTTACCACATAAACCTCATTTGCCTTGGGATCACTTTGGTTTCTCGGCCTGAACGATTCAGTGCAGCAGCAGCAGCAGGTTCCACACAAACTGCAGACACTGCAGAACAGTTTGAATTCCACGGCTGCTCCTCTGATCTCTGACACTCCCTTCAGCCACCGCACGTTTTTATCACTTTATCACATTCCCCTTCTCCTCCTCTCCTCTGGCTCTCTGCTCAGAGGAGAAATCTCTTGTGGCAGTTTCCAGTTTCCATTTTTGCTGTTGCTCTGGGTTTTCACATCAGGGGCTGTGCTCAGGTTCTGCCAGATGCTCGTGTGCCCTTGGGGAGCTGCAGATGTGAACCCAAGAACAGCACAGGGATGGGCACTGACACCACCCAGTCAGGGGATGGAGGGCAGGGCACAGCAAGGACAGGGGCTGAACGATGTCACCCCTTCCAGAGCCTAACGGGGCTCCAGGAGGCCTGGAAAAACACTGGACAAGGGCTGAAGGGACAGGACACAGGGAATGGATCACACTGCCAGAGGAGGGGATGGATGGATCTGGGAAGGGATTGTTCCCCTGGGAGATGGGGAGGGCTGGCACAGGGCTGAGAGCACCAGATCGACCCAGAGAGGGAGATCTGTACCCCATCTGTGCCACAGGGGCTGAGAGCATCAGGATGACCCCAAGAGGGGGATCTGTGCCCCATCTGTGCCCCACAGTGACTGCCATCACCAGGGTGGGTGACCCCGAGATTGGGATCTGTGGCCTCTGTGCCTCACAGGGGCTGAGAGCACCAGAGTGACCCCGAGAGGGGGATTTGTGCCCTCTGTGCCCCAAGGGGCTGCATCAGGGTGACCCCAGAGGGGATCGACCCCATGTGCCATAGGGTGCCATCCAGTGGGTGACCCAAGAGGATCTGTGCCCTCTGTGCCCCAAGGGCTGCCATCCCCAGGGTGGGTGACCCCGAGAGGGGATCTGTACCCCATCTGTGCCCCATAGTGGCTGCCATCCCCAGGGTGGGTGACCCCGAGAGAGGATCTGTGCCCCATCTGTGCCCCACAGGGGCTGCCATCCCCAGGGTGGTCCCCCCAGCCCCATCTCAGCCCCGGGGTCCCCCCACCCTCCCTGTCTGTGGTGGCCCCACAGCTCCGTCGCTGCCCCCATGGAATCTCTGCTGCCTCTGCTCGGAACAGACCCGAGTCAGCACTTTCTCCACCACGCTGCACGGTAATTTTCCTTATCCTGCCTATATTTAACTTTCCCCCTTGGACTGAAATGTGGTTACAAAAAATTTCTGTCAGCTGGAAGGAAGGAACAATGCCTGGCTCAGCGCCTGGGCTCAGCAGTGAAGAGTCTGCAATTACAGACCAAAAACCACAACAAACAAAAAAAGCCCCAAAACACCAGTAACAAAAACAAAGCAAAAATCTTTCTCCAATTTCTCTGAGATCTTCTCACATTGGGTTGTTTTTTTTTTTTTTTTTTTTTTTTTTTTTTCTGACAAGGAACAATATAAGAGGGAAGGAGATTCAGACAGAGAGAATAAAAAGTAAAATAAATAAAATCAAAATCCTGGGTCTGTTTTGCCTGCCAGAAATCTACTGTCACACCATGATTGCAGAGAGGCAGCACCAGTGCACCCGAGGTGTTCTGCAGGAGTCTGACTGTTATGTGGGGTTTGCAATCACCCCCAGCCCTGTCCCACTCCCTGACCCCAGAGCGCTGTGTCCGTGCCCCAGTGAGCACTGGGTTACACTGGATCCAGGACCGGGGTGAGCTGGGACAAACTGGGCAGCAGCAGAGCTGGAACAGCCCCGCCTGAGTGGGGATGGCACCCCAGTGCTTTCCCTAGCACCCCACAAAACCCCGAGCACCCCCACAGAGCCCCGGGCACCCCACAGAGCCCATCTGGAACACCCCACAAGCCCATCTGGAGCACCCCACAGAGCCCCTGGGCACCCCACAGAGCCCATCTGGGGCACCCCACAGAGCCCATCTGGGGCACCCCACAGAGCCCATCTGGGGCACCCCACAGAGCCCATCTGGGGCCCACGCCCACAGAGCCCATCTGGGGAACCCACTGCCCACAGAGCCCATCTGGGGCACCCCACAGAGCCCATCTGGAACACCCCACAGAGCCCATCTGGAGCACCCCACAGAGCCCATCTGGAACACCCCACAGAGCCCATCTGGGCACCCCACAGAGCCCATCTGGAGCACCCCACAGAGCCCATCTGGAACACCCCACAGAGCCCATCTGGAGCACCCCACAGAGCCCATCTGGAACACCCCACAGAGCCCATCTGGGGCACCCCACAAAGCCCATCTGGGGCACCCCACAGAGCCCATCTGGAGACACCCCACAGAGCCCATCTGGGACCAGAGCCATCTGGCACCCACAGAGCCCATCTGGAACACCCCACAGAACCATCTCCATCTGGAGCACCCCACAGAGCCCATCTGGGGACACCCCACAGAGCCCATCTGGGGCACCCCACAGAGCCCATCTGGGGCACCCCACAGAGCCCATCTGGGGCACCCCACAGAGCCCATCTGGAGCACCCCACAGAGCCCATCTGGAACACCCCACAGAACCATCTCCATCTGGGCACCCCACAACCCTTCCCATTCAAGACCACAGCTCCCCTCTCCCACCCGGTCCCAGACTCACACAGGCACCATCGCTGTTGCCAAAAGGGATTCAGCAGTTGGGAGCGAATGCCCCGGGGTTCAGCGAGGTTTGGGGTGATGGACGCTCCATTGTTCACTGCTTTCTTTCTTTTTTTTTTTTTTTTTTTTAATTCTCACCCAACTCTCTGGTGTTTCAGACCAAACCCTCACCAGAGTCCTGGAACTGCCCGGCCAGTGCTGCACAGGATTTTACCCTCTTGTAAAACCTGGCTGAACTGATAATTTCTGTTTCTAAAGGGAGGTTGAGGTCCCATGAAGCGCTGACATTGAGGGAGGAAGGAGCTGTTTAATGAGAGCGGCGCCTCGGGGGAGCCGGGCTCTGCAAAGCCCTTGGTCTGAGCCCTGCAAAACCTACAAGTCTGATTAGAAAAGAGAATGAAAGGGGAAGCTAAATAGAATCAAGTGAGTTGATTCCCAGCTGGCCGGGCCGTGCAAGCACAGCAGCTCATCACAAACACTTTAATCCTGGCTGGAGATCTGGAGATGCAGCCCGAGCCCGCACCCCGCTCAGGGTCACAGCCACATCAACTCCTGGCATTTTACCCCCTGTAAAACCGGCTCGATGGCAACAGGACCACGGTGTCCCAAAGGGAGAGGAAAGAGCTTTAATGATGTGCTTTTGTTTGGCAAAGCACTGCTCCAGCAGAGCAGAAATTCCATGAGTGTGAGCAGGTATTTTAATTACAAAAAATGGCATCAATAATTAAGACATAAATTCTTTTAGGTACCGCTGCACTGAGGATCCAGCAGTCAGAGAAATCACAAAACAAACTCAGATTATCAAATCCAGCTCTGCCAGCAATCAGAACGGAACAGGACAGAGCCACAAACTGAAGCGTGCTGGGCTCTGCCGGGCAGAGGTGACACAGCCCCTTCTCCTGCCAGTGCTGGCACTGTTTGGGATTGGGGCTGGCAGGGATGGCACATCCACGTTCCTCCCAGGAGCACTGGCCAGCAGCTCCAGTGCTGCCTGAAACCATCTGAAAAAAACGCTTTGTGTGGCCCTGCTCTCCATCACCTGCCCCGGGGTGTCCCCACACGAGTGTCCATCACAGCCTCAGTGGCACTGTCACCCCCCATGGCTCCTCCACTCCTCAGTGGCACTGTCACCCCACACAGCTCCTCCATTCCTCGGTGGCACTGTCACCCCCATGGCTCCTCCATTCCTCGGTGGCACTGTCACCCCACACGCTCCTCCATTCCTCGGTGGCACTGTCACCCCCCATGGCTCCTCCATGTCCTCGGTGGCACTGTCACCCCACACAGGCTCCTCCATTCCTCGGTGGCACTGTCACCCCCCATGGCTCCTCCATGCCTCGGTGGCACTGTCACCCCACACAGCTCCTCCATTCCTCGGTGGCACTGTCACCCCCCATGGCTCCTCCATGTCTCGGTGGCACTGTCACCCCCATGGCTCCTCCATTCCTCGGTGGCACTGTCACCCCACACAGCTCCTCCATTCCTCTATGGCACTGTCACCCCACACAGCTCCTCCATTCCTCGGTGGCACTGTCACCCCACACGGTCACTGTCACCCCACACAGCTCCTCCATTCCTCGGTGCACTGCACACCCTTCCTCGTCACCCCCATGGCTCCTCCATTCCTAGGTGCGCACTGTCACCCCACACAGCTCCTCCATTCCTCTGATGGCACTGTCACCCCACACGGCCCATCGGTCACTGCACCCAGCTCCATTCCTCGGTGGCACTGTCACCCCCCATGGCTCCTCCATTCCTCGGTGGCACTGTCACCCCCATGGCTCCTCCATTCCTGGTGATGCACCCCGGTCCTCCATCTGGCACTGTCACCCCACACAGCTCCTCCATGCCTCGGTGGCACTGTCACCCCACAGGCTCCTCCATTCCTCGGTGGCACTGTCACCCCACACAGCTCCTCCATGCCTCGGTGGCACTGTCACCCCACACAGCTCCTCCATTCCTCGTGGCACTGTCACCCCACACAGCTCCTCCATGCTCGTGGCACTGTCACCCCCATGGCTCCTCCATTCCTCGGTGGCACTGTCACCCCACACAGCTCCTCCATTCCTCGGTGGCACTGTCACCCCACACAGCTCCTCCATTCCTCGGTGGCACTGTCACCCCCATGGCTCCTCCATTCCTCGGTGGCACTGTCACCCCCACAGCTCCTCCATCTCGGTGGCACTGTCACCCCCCAGGCTCCTCCATGTCTCGTGGCACTGTCACCCCCAGGCTCCTCCATTCCTCAGTGGCACTGTCACCCCCCATGCTCCTCCATGTCCTCGGTGGCACTGTCACCCCACACATGGCTCCTCCATTCCTCGGTGCACTGTCACCCCCATGGCTCCTCCATTCCTCGGTGGCACTGTCACCCTCCATGGCACAGGAGCTCAGGACAGCCGGGGCCGTGGATTCCTTTGCCTCGGAGCCCCTGAACTGTGGGAAATGCTGCAGGTGCACCCAGCAGCTCGTGCCGGTGTGGAACTGCTCTGTGCCAGCCCCTGGCAGCACCCACTGCCTCTCCCCTGCTCCCTCAGAAAGCCAATGAGAACCCTCCAGCTGCTGAGCCTTGGGTCTGCAAGGAAGCTACAAGAAAAATTTTTTTCCTGGAGAGGCTGGTCAGGCACTGGAAGGTGCCGCCCAGGGGGGTTTGGGGTGCCCAGGGAGGTTTGGAGTGCCCGGGGAGGGGTTTGGGGTGCCCAGGGAGGTTTTGGGGTGCCCGGGGGGTGTTTGGGGTGCCCGGGGAGGTTTGGGGTGCCCAGGGGGGTTTGGGGAGCCGGGGAGGTTTTGGGGTTCCCAGGGGGGTTTGGGGTGCCCAGGGAGGTGTTTGGGGTGCCCAGGGGGGTTTGGGATGCCCAGGGAGGTGTTTGGGGTGCCCAGGGGGGTTTGGGGTGCCCGTCCCTGCCCATCCCAAGGAAGGGGCACTCAGAGCTCTGGCTGGGGACACGGTGGTCATTGGCCATGGGTTGCATTCCATGGCTGGAGGGCTTTTCCAGCCTCAGTGATTTGGGATTCTGTGATTCCTCTGGCTTTCAGCAGGAGCAGGGCTGTGCCCAGGGCCATCCCCAGCACTGCCACCGTCCTGTCCCCAGTGAGTGTCCCCTGCTGTGACTGGGGGAGGGGATGGATTCTTTCCATATCTGCACCGCTTTTCTGCACAAAATGAAGTTAGAGCCCCAGCACAACTGGTGTTTGAGTTCTGTTATTAATTATAGCAGCAGCTCGAATCACACTCATTAGCTGAATGAGCAATACCAGGCGCTAAGCCTCTATCTGTTGATAATATTCTCCAATGGATCGGGGATGTGTCATTTGACACTGATAAACTAGGCAATATTATGAGCTGAATGTCTTAAATGCTACACAGATGGGGAATATATTAATTTAAGAAAATGTTATTAAGTGTTTAAGGAGTGTAATTATGAGCAGCCTTCTCGTTTGACACCTGTGTGCAGTCTTTCCTTGAGAGATAAAGACAGAGCAATGAGAACTGGAAACCAGCCTTCAAATCTCTCCTTTTTTTTTGTCTTTTCAGCTTCCTGCCAAATTAATTACTTCCAAGACATAACCAATATTGTAAAGAAGTTTTGACTGAAAACAATACCGGTGTGCAGCCCACAGAAAGCTTCTTTTTAAACATTTATTTGGCAGGAAAAGACAATTTCTGAGGAACACCAGCTCTGCAGTGTGTGACAGGGAGAAGCTGCCCACGAGCCGGGGAGGTTCCTGGTGACAGTCACCAGCCTGGGGCAGTGCCAGGGCACCCTGCCAGCCCTGGTCAGCGGCACAATTCACTGGGATTGGTGAGGACAGCAAAAAAATTAAACTTATTATATTGCCGACTGTCCAAAGTTAATTGTTGAGTTCCAAATTGAAGAAGAGAAGGCTCCAGGGAGAGCCTCAGAGCCCGAATCTGGGGTCTAAAGGAGCTTCAAGGAGAGAGGAGAGGAAGAGGAGCCCTTTGGAAGGGACGAGGGACAGGACCCAGGGAATGGGGTGACACTGCCCAGGGCAGGGATGGATGGGACTTGGGAATTCGGAATTGGGGCTGGGAGGGTGGGGAGGGACTGGGATGGATCCTGACAGAACCAAACACGGGCACAGTCGGATCCTGACAGTGTCAGTTTGTAACCAGATGGAGTATTTTACTAGGGATAGTAAAAAGTTTCTGTCCTGTTCAGCACAGCAAAAGTGGTTGGATTGAGGATATGATTGACAGCTGTGAAGACACCAGGAATAGTCACGGGGAGAAGGACAGAAATGTTGGAGCAAGAAGGACAACCTTTCCTTTGGGAGGAAAAACCCCAAAGGTTCATTCTCCAGCTCCCCAGAAAAGCTGTTTTCATCCTCGCAGTGTCACAGTCTGCAGTCACTCCCGGGATTGCTTGACCCAAGGTTCTCTGCCCAAACTGTTCCATTTATCAGAACCCAGGCTAAAATTGGTACATTTTGTAGGCTGTTTATAGCTTTCCACAGAGAAATCTTTCCCTTGGCACATTCGTTTTCAATGCAACGTTCTCTTTCATGCTAAGATTCATAAATATCAGTTTAACTTTTATAATGGTGCCTGTTACCATTGTTAAAAATAAACTGGGTGTTTAAAAACAGAAAATAAATTTATATATTTAACAGCTGCAAATGCTCACTATAAAAGTCCCTGATGGTTTTTATTAGCTCTTTTGGAGCCCTGTGTCTCCCTGCTCTGTTTTCCAAGCAGAGGAGGAGGCTCAGGGTGAGGTGAGCTCAGGCTCTCCCTGCACATCCTTGCTGCAGGAGCCTCGCTGGGAATCCTCCCGCTGTGAAGGACACGGACCTGCAGCACTCTGTTCCAATTCGGTTCATTTTACACACGGGAGAATCTCCCTGTGTTTGACAAACACCAACCCCCAGGTTCTCCTCCAGCAGGCGATTCCATTTATAGCACATCCAAAACCAGGGGGAAAATGGAGTTCAGGATTTCATTCCACTGGAACAGTGAAAATGTAAAAAATATGGAGTTCATTTATAGGTTTGAATCTGCAGCCACGGGTGCTGAGCCCTGTCATTCTTTCCTTGTCCTTGGTGAATAATGATGGGCACGCAGAGGGGGCACAACGACATTTGAACCCTCGGCTTCATAGCAGCTGGTATTCAAAAACAGCAGTTTCTTCAGTTTTTTCTCCTTGTTTGTGTTTCAAACCCATCCTCTATGAAACAAACCACAAAAGAGTCAACATTGCAGCCTTCCCCTCTCCCAGGTGTTAATGGAAAGCAGAAACATTGGGATGTGCATTTCAATTGGAACAAGCGACACGATTTTTGTCAAGCTACTTCGTGTCAAGCACATAAATAAACATGTGCATAGGGAAAAGGTTCAATATTTCAACACTGGTTCCTTTTTGCAATCTTCAAGATGCAAACCCAAAACATTTCTGTCAGGAAATTTGGGTGGGAGGATATTGGAAGTATGAAAAATGTGCATTTTCTGAAAAAAATGCGTCACAGTCAAAATCGCAGCATTTCAAGAAAACTGTCATGTCACCCAGCAGCCCTTTGAAACTTCGGGAAAACAATTCAAAGCAAAATCCCGCTTCCCAAACCCCGCATACCAGCCCCTCGCCCACCAACCCCTGGTTTGCAGCAGGGCTGAGCCTGGCTCTGTGGTGTCCGCGGGAATCAGAGCGGTGCCAGCAGAGTTAGGAACAGCCGAGCAGCCCAAAGCCGGGCTCAGACAGCACAGCCCCCGAGGGCTCTCAGCTCTCGGCTCACGCTCTGCTCGCTCTCCGCAGAGCAATTCTTTATCCAGACAGTCCCGAGGATGAACCGGCCACTGCTCGTCTGGATCGATTTGTATTTCCTCTCAAGGAACTAGTAGCTCAAATACAAATTCAAGCTGAATAAAACATGAAAAAAAAAAAAAAAATCTTAAAAAACTGCCACTGAAGCGTAGAAACCTCTTTTCTTGCTGAATTATGCTGGCGAAGTACTGCGAGGACCGCGCTGGCAGCCGATGCCCACGCACGGTGTCAACCCGCGGGCACAGCCCGAGTGTCCGGAGCTCGCCAAAGCCCGGGGCGAGCAGGAGGGGCACGGGCAGCAGTGCCGAGTGTCGGGGTGCTCACAGAACCCTTCTATCGCATCCAGTACCTTCCCACGGGCAGCACTGCCGAGAGTCCGGGCTGCTCACAGAACCCCTTCCACCGCATCCAGCACTGCCGAGTGCCCGGGCTGTTCCACATCCCACGGGCAGCGCTGCCGAGTGTCCGGGCTGTTCACAGAACCCCTTCCACCGCAGCCGCACCGCCCGGGGCTCCGAAAGCTCACCCACCGCCCCGCAGGGCGTGCAGGGCACCCCGAGTGCCCCTCTGCCCCGATACTGGTGTCTTTTCTTCGCCCTGGCTCACAGGGACAGGGTGTGCGCATCGCCGGGAGCAGCCCGGCACACTCAGCATTTCTCTAGCGGTGAGCAGCGCTGGGCTGTGCCACAAACTGCTGTCACAGAGTTGGGGACAATGACAAAGTGTCCCCGAGCCCCCTTTTCCCCAGGCTGAGCCCCCCGGCTCCCTCAGCCGCTCCTCTATGGATTCCCCTCTATTCCCGTCCCTGAGCACCCCCAGCACTCTCAGGGTATCTCAGAGCATCCCGGATCCTCCTCAGGGACGGAGAGCCGGGCAGGAACAGAGGCGGGGGCACAAAGTGTACACAGGAACACCGAGCTAAAGGCAACAGCACTGAAAGAAACGGCAGCGCAATTGCTCTGCTTTATTAGATGCTGACAAGAGAACATAAATCCCTATCTGCAAAAATCGGTTATGTGCATTTGGACAACTGAATAAGGAGGTCTGAAATATTGTTCTATTTACTTTCACGGCACAGAACCAAGACACTCTTTGTTGCCTCATAAAATGCAGCACACTGAAGTTAATTCCTCTTTGCCAGCAGCTTTTTGCTCCCTCTTGCCAGGGACAGCCTCCGCTTGCGAGGCTGCTCCATCAATCCGGGACCCGCAAGGACCTCGGCTTTATGGATGCGTTTCCTTGATCCAGAGCTGAAATAAATGCAGATTATGTGTCTGCTGCTCGGGGCTGTCTCCCAGCAGGCACAGGCTGGTACCAGCACGCCAAGGGCACGGAGGTCACGTCAAACCTCTGACCTGCTGTGCGGGCTGCTCCTGCCCAGAGCAGCACCAGGAGCTGAGGAGGGAGAGTGGTGGGTGCTGGACACCCCTGGGCAGGGGCAGAGGGAGCTCCATCCATGGGGATCAGCTGGGGAAAGGTTCACCCACGTTTTGGGGTGTTCAGCCTGGAGCAAAGGGAGATCAGGGGGGACCTTGTGGCTCTGCACAATCCCTGACAGGAGGGGGATTTGGGATCTGATCCCAGGGAACAGGGACAGGAGGAGAGGGAACGGCCTCAGGCTGGGCCTGGGGAGGGGCAGGGGGGATATCAGGGAGAATTTCTGGATGTGTACTGAGAGCTCTGAGCAGGGGACAAGGTGGGCATCGGGCACAGGCTGGACCCGATGGGCTGGGAGGGATTTTCCAATGGAAACGATTCAGTGAATCTGTGATTTTTGCCCTCCCAGCGTTGCTGGCGGTTGCACCTTCACTGCAGCGCAGAGATAGTGGCAGAGGCTGCACTGCTGTGCGCTCTGGATTTGGTCCCTGCCTATCTTTGTTTTTCAACCCAGTTATTTAATGCAGTTATTTTTGGGAAGCCCTTGGGACAGATTCAGGCTGCAAATTCAACAGTAGAGTCACACAAACGTGTCCCACTTGTCTCACCCGGGAGCCAGCACCGAGGAGCACTCGCGTGTAACTCAGAATCAATGATTTATTCAGCATAAGTGATTTATTTTATTCTGCTCCTTTAATAGCCAACAGCAAAACTTTCTGTCTTCACAAGTACTCAGCTCAGCGGTGGGGCTGGATTTTTTCAAATACAAATAATCCCAAAGTGTTGGTTGCTGACAGAGACAGGACACGGTGGGTAACGCTCCCACGTTCTGCACTGGGGCACACAATCAAAGGTGCCCACATTTGTTTTGCCAAGGCGACGTTCACTCACATTTCCGTGGTATGCAAACATTAAATAGCAGGCACTTGGCAAATTAAAATATTTATGAAGTTCCAACTCTGAAATGGAAAGCAGGTATATCTTTTTGCCGTACCTTTAGGAAAAACTCCAGCTGATCCAGACGCTATCTGAGAAATGGAGCTTCTGCTGCCAGCTCTGCCGCTCCATCCGGGCACAAAGCTCCTGTAGCTCTTGCGCTGGATTTTGTAAACCTTCACTCATCAGTTTTCATTGATTCTTGTGGGCACAAAGCATAGCCAGCACTTCCCAAACCTCCAAATTGCTATCTCATTAGCAGCTCAGCATGATGTGCCTTGTGCATACCAAATGAGGTGGTATGCCGGTGCAGCACACTTCCTTTCCATAAATTTCCATAGAAACATTCAAAGCACAGTTACTTTTTGGTAGATTTTCTCCGTTGTTGTCTGTCCCCACTCGTTACAGTAGCCGGGTGATTAAAGGGTGCCCGCATTCCTAATTTTGCCTTTCAGCTGAGTTCCAGCAGTGTCAGATCTTCAAGCACAACTGACAGAGACCCTGGAAGGTGGCAAAGACAGTCTGAGAGTAAAACAAAAGAATGGAATTTTCTTAATTAAAATGCCACCCCTGAGATGAAGGCAGGAGCACGGCAGGGGTGAAATCCCTCAGCTCTGTTTTCAAGGCCTGGGAGCTGTGTGAGGGCTCAGGGTCACACACCTCAGGCTGTGGAGCATGGAGGGAAGGTGCCCACAGCGGGCAATGTCTGGATCTGGCTTGTTTTTGGTTTATTATGATCCAGAACTCAATCTGACTGCCTCCTGGACAGGTTTTCCCAGCCAGGTCAGACTGGCACCTGATTTTAGATAGAACAGAAGCTCCAGAGCAGACCCCGTGTGGAGCAGTGAGTGAGGGGAGAAGGGCTGGGCTAACAAAGGGTTTATTTGAGGGGGAAGGCATTGACCCACCACCAGCAAATCACTGACTCCACTTCTCCAGGCAGAGCAATTTCCTACAGCTCCTTGATTTCCCCCTGTGTACCTCAGGAAAACACAGAGCCCTTCTTTAAATCAGGAAAACTCGTAGGTGCTGCTGGAGAAGGACATTTCCCAGAGTGATGTGCAGCTGCTCGGATGCTCACACCTCCGAGGGGAGCACCCACTGCCCGCAGGGTCCCCATGGATCCCATTTTCCTGCACCCAGCACTGGAATCCTGCAGAGAGCACTGGGGTGAAATCCTGCAGAGATCACTGGGATGAAATCCTGCAGAGAGCACTGGGGTGAAATCCTGCAGAGAGCAGGGGCACTGCAGGGCTGAGGGTGCAGAGCCTCCCTGGGAAAGCACAGGGAAAAGTCCCAAAGTACGTGGAAAATAAACGGATTGTACCCTCAGTGGAGTATGAGCCGTCAGTAATGAACTGACTCTCAGCTCCCAGCTCCAATGGAAAGCTCATTTGCTTTGGATAATTGGAAGTGTCATATTCAATAGCACTTTCTGGACCTTTTTTTTTTTAAGAGAATCCACAATAATTTGTTGCAATACAGCCCCATTGATTCCTGTTTGGAGCTATAGATCAGGTAATTAGACATAATGAAAAGCAGAGAAGGGAGAGGGATGTAAAATTTCTGAAGCCATAGAGGGGTCGTCACCCATTGCAGTGCTTGTATTGATTCTCTTCGTTGTACAGAAACCTGGAACTCTTAAGAGCAGCAATAACAGCACTTCAAGCACTCCAATGTCTCTGGGAGCATGAGAAGGAAAATATTGTTTGGTGCCAACTGGGTTGTGACAGAGAGAAAGGATGAGCAGGCAGAAGCGGGGCAGGAGAGGTACACAGGAGAGGAGGATGGGAGGGATGCCAATGCCACCCTTCAGGAGCGCTCTGCTGAGGCAGGGATGGAGGAGAGATGCTACTGGCTCCCTCAGAGGTGCCTTTTTCTCTGCCTTCCTGCTGCCATCAGAGCTTGACTCATTTCAGTCCTTTTCCAACCTCATTCTGCAGCTGCTCTTGTGCTCAGAGTAGAGGAGAGCAGAGGAGAGGGAGGAGCAGCATCAGATCTCTCCTCTTTCCCTCCTGCTCCTCTCACATCCTGCACGGGAACGATGGGAGTGACCCAAGCATTGCCCTGGAGCTGGACCTGCAGTGTCACCTTTCATCTCTGACACCAGGATCACACAGCCCGGCAACCCCTCGCTCCCTTCTTTCCTTTTATACCTTCTCTGCTCCAAAGGAAAATGTTTGAATTCAAGAGTTCCTCACATCCTGGCTCTTGTGTTCAAGTGCCTAAACCCTCCCTCAGGTAGGCTGATCCCCCTTCGGTGCACCCTGCAGTAGGAGGAATAAAACAACAGAGAAACAGAGAAAATCCCCAGCCCATCTCTGCTGAGAACTTTTCACCAGGGACAGGAGGGATCTGGGATGGCCAGGGACGGACAGGGATGGCCAGGGATGGCCTGGGATGGATGGACAGGGATGGACAGGGATGGACAGGGATGGACAGGGATGGATGGACAGGGATGGACTGGGATGGACAGGGATGGATGGACAGGGATGGAGCTGGGATGGACAGGGATGGACGGGGATGGGCAGGGATGGGGACAAGTGGACAGGGATGGACAGGGATGGATGGACAGGGATGGACTGGGATGGACAGGGATGGCCAGGGATGGCCAGGGATGGACAGGGGATGCACAGGGATGGCCAGGGATGGACAGGGATGGACAAATGGACAGGACGGATGGACAGGGATGGACAGGGATGGCACTGGGGATGGACAGGGATGGACAGGGATGGACAGGGATGGACAGGGATGGACAGGGATGGACTGGGATGGACAGGGATGGACAGGGATGGTGTTACCTTAGGAAACCAGGCACGTTCTGTAGGGCAGTGATCTCTGAGGAAGCTCTGAACCATCCCTTTGGGTACTTGTTCAGTCTCAGGGCTTAAAATGCCCTTTCACTACAAAGGATTAGGAACAATTTCCCTTGAGGTGAGATTTTCCACATTTAATTCCTGAGCATTTCAGGCACGTTGCTCTGCTGTGCTTGCCCAGCTATCCCCACCCTGGCACAGCCTGGGCACGGTGTCCTGGCTGCAGTTACAGCTCTGCTGCAGTCAGAGGTGCTGGGCAGCTGCTGACCATCACTGGGCAGTGCCTGCAGAGGCTCCAGATCACCACAGAAGGGATTGGCATGATGGGAATGTGCTGTGCCACACCGGAGTGCCACACGATGGGAGTGTGCTGTGCCATGTGATGGGAGCACACTGTGCCTCGCTGGAGCCCCTGCCCGGCTGACCCAGGCTCTGGCCAGCTCTTCCACACCCCCAGGCCTTGCTGAGGGCAGAGCTCACGGGCACAGCCCCCTTGAGCAGCAGCTCTTCCATAGACCCCGGGTGGCACAGGGCCAGGGCACGGGGAGGGATTGAGGGGAGCAGAAAAGGGTTTGCTTATCTGAAACTGGGCATGGAACTCCAGGTCTGGGCAGGTGAGAGCTGAGAAAACACATTTCCATTTTTTTCCAAAATGAATCATAGAATTATAGAATGTTGGAAGGGACCTTCAGACCATCCCGTTCCACCCTCATGCCATGGGCAGGGACAGCTTCCACTGGACCAGGGCACTCCAAGCCCTGTCCACCCTGGCTTTGAAACAAGAAGCACATGAAAGCCAGACACAAGCAGAAAAGCACTTCAGTGTGTATGTTCTCCTTGCACGAATTCTCAGGGAATTCCTTTGGAAGCACTCCCTTCTTACATGGGAGCTCAGTCTGTGCTCATCAAGCACAAAGCATCACAAAGTGCTTTAAGCAGTGGAGACATTCAGTGTGAGACTTCACATCGGGAATGCAGGATGTGTGAAACCGGCTCGAAATAGGACACAAAAAAAGGAAGAGCTGTTCTATTCCCCGGGGTCTGCTGCCGTGTACTCAGGCTCTGGAACTTTTCAGCATTTCTAATATGGAGCATTATAAATATTCATACAGACACTCACAGGCTAAAATTAAATGAGCTCGTCAGGTTTATTTTTAGTATAATGGACGTAGGCAATAAGAAAATCCCAAGCCAGTGACTGGATGGGACCGGGGTAACGGTGGTGTCTCTTTTCCCCCTTTCAGGCACTGATGTGGAACGGAAATGAAAACACAGGAGGAGAGAAGCGTGAGCAGAGGAGGCAGCGAGCAGGGCTGGGGTGATGGTCGTGCTTCTCTGCAGAGCCCCCGCTCGGAGCGGAGCTGGGCTGGGCGCTGATGAATAAATTCATGTCATACACATGAGACACTCCTCTGCTGGGAGAGCAGGTTCCTGGGGTGGTGGGAGAGCAGCACAGAGCTGGGAGAGAGCTGGGAGCCGGCAGGGAGATGGGGGAGAGATGGGAGAGAGATGGGAGAGAGATGGGAGAGAACTGGGAGAGAGATGGGAGAGAGATGGGAGAGAACTGGGAGAGAGATGGGAGAGAACTGGGAGAGAGATGGAGAGAGAACTGGGAGAGAGATGGGAGAGAGATGGGAGAGAGAGAGAGATGGGAGAGAGATGGGAGAGAACTGGGAGAGAGATGGGAGAGAACTGGGAGAGAGATGGGAGAGAGATGGGAGAGAGATGGGAGAGAAGATGGAAGAGAGATGGGAGAGAGAGGGAGAGAGATGGGAGAGAACTGGGAGAGAGATGGGAGAGAGAAGGGAGAGAAGAGAGAGATGGGAGAGAGATGGGAGAGATGGAGGATGGGAGAGAGATGGGAGAGAGAGTCGGGAGCCCGCAGAGAGCTGGGAGAACTGGGAGCCAGCAGGGAGATGGGAGTGGGAGAGCTGGGAGCCGGCAGGAGAGCTGTGAGAGCCCGGAGCCCGCAGGGAGCTGTGAGATCCCAGAGCCCGCATCAGGAATCTCAGCCGATCGGAAATCACCGGTGCGGCTCCTTTGGGCAGCGATCCCCCGGGGCAGAGCGGGGTGGGATGAACGCCTCCACGGTGCTCCTTTCCTGGCTGGAAAAGCGTTTTGAGTCAGTGCAGGGAAAAGGACAGCCCTGAAATGCACCAGCTCGGCTCTGGAAAGGGAAATACGGAGGGAAAAGCCCCAGATCAGGGTCCTTGGTGCGTGTGGGGTGCTGGAGGCTGAGAGGATCCAAGGACCTGATGCAGGAGCTCAGGGAGCAGAGGGACAGCTCCAGAGCAGGGCCATGCACCAGCACTGAGCTGGAGAGAGCAGACACAGGAATGCTTTCCTGGGGTACTTTTTCCATCTGTTCCATTCCCACATTTTCTTTCTAACAAGTGAATCCCTCAGTCCACTCAGCATCCCGGGGCCACAGGGACCTTTCCTCCAGTGCAGCAGAGCAGCCACGCTTCCACAGAACCAGACAGGGATTCTTTTTCCTGCTTTAGTGCTTTTAGTTTTAATCTTTTACAATCTGTAGAAGCATCTTTAAAGACATGAGGGATTTTTTGGAAAGCTGCACACAGCTGACAGTGGGCGGCTGCGTTCCGCAGGTGCTGCGAGGACACGGCCCTGCTTTGCTGAGGGGAGGCTGGGGCTGCCAGGAGCCAAATTCCATCAGGGGTTGGGGTGCAGCAGCCTCCAGAGAAGGGAAATGCACCTTCTGCTCCTTTAGATATCTTCAGGAGCTGCTGGGAGAACGAGCACGTCCTACGTGGGGCTGTGGGCTGTGAGGTGGGTGTCAGAGGGTGCCCCGAGTGCCAGCGGGACACGGAGAGATGGAAACCTCTAGAGATGGAAACCTCTCCCAGGATGGGCTGGGAAAACTGGGATTGCCCTGCCTGGAGAAGGGAAGGCTCTGGGGTGACCTCATTGCAGTACTTCTGTGCCCAAAGGGGCTCCAGGAGAGCTGGAGAGGGACTGGGGCCAAGGGATGGAGGGACAGGACACAGGGGATGGGGTGACACTGCCCCAGGGCAGGGATGGATGGGATCTGGGAATTGGGAATTGGGGCTGGGATGGAATTGCAGCCCTGGATCCCTTTGAGTGCCCAAGGCCAGGCTGGACATTGGGATCCCCCTGGGGCAGGGGAAGCTCTGTCAGGGTGGGATTTGTGACCCCAAACCCAGCCATGGGATCCCCCGGGTGCTGCCAAAGCCGGATCACTGCTGCTGCTGTTGGCACTGGGATGATTTTTTTCCTGTACCCCACAATTTTCAGTCCCTGGATTTAGCACACACCCTTCATTCCTGTGTCAAAGCACAGAAGTGCCTTTGCCTTTCAGTTCATGATTCAGATTTCTTTTTTGACATAATGTGACATAATACAGTGTGCTGGCTGCAATTATGTACAGTTTGATTGTGTGCTGGTTTGTCACTCAGGGCAATTATTTCTTTTTAATAGTAGTAATTGATACTCTGAGTTGCCAAAGATAAGAATTCCAGCAGTAAGCAAAGCCATTTGTCAGCCCTGCAGCCTTGATAAATAATAATTGAACTGGCTGCCTGTATCGACAAACAGAAAGGCAGCTCTGATCCCAGAAAAATATTAGAAACTTAACAATCAGCATGTTTTTGAGGGAATGTAATTTATCCATAAATAAATCTACCGCTTATTTCTATTTTTTTTTTCTAAGGTGGAGCATTTGTTTTTACTCAAAAAGTCAGTTATATCAGATGAGAGGTTCTTCAGAATTTTATCCTATAATGCTTTATTTATTAATATATTGCTTTATTAAATATTATATATCACAGACCTGACCAGACACGGTTCAGCAATAAAGGGGTTTGGGGTGGTGGTGATGGCTGAACAGAAGAGTCCCTCCTCCCCTGGCTGCAGGTGCCACATGGACTCAACAGGAATACAGCAAAATATACAGAAAAACATTCTCCTTTACCCTTCTTGGTTTTACCTTTTCAATCATCTGCTACAACTTTAAACAGGCAGTGAACTCAAACACCAGAGAATAAACCCCCCTGCTTTCCCAACAGGCAGAGACAGCTATTTTTATACGCAAATTTTGGATTTTCGGTGGATCTGCAATGAGATTTTTCATATTAAAGAATATCCTTAACAGAGGAATTTTTAGAAGAAAAACCACCCCTAATAATCTTGCTCAGGTTGTATTTGGGCTGTCCTCTGTCGTATTTAAAGAAAGGCCACAATTGCTCAGAGTAAGTCTCCCGAATTAAACCAATACAGATTTAAGCAGTTTGTGTTTTTAGTGTCAGATTGTTGTCAATCCTCTCCACAGGCACAGGGACCATGCTGGGAGCCCAAGCCCATCCCAGTGTGTTGGTCCTGCACACTCAGTCCTGTCTCTGGATCTGCTTATCTTAAAATAGGAGCAATATTTGATTCTATTTTTAGAAAAGTTATCGCACCAAAAGCCTTTCCTGGTGTTTTTATTTATTCATTCATTAATTCATCTGCAGTTATCACAGTTTGGGGAGATAAACCACACTCCTGTGCCCAGAGCAGGGTGCAGGGCTGAGGCTCTCAGGGACAGACCCAATGGCCCCGATTTGCTGTTTTGTGGGGCACTTTGGGCTCCTGGGCAGATCTGATGTGTCTGGGGCTGCCCAGAAGGGAAATGCAGTGGTTCTCAGTTGTTCTCATACCCAGGGGTTCTCCTGCCCAGGATGTCTCATACCCAGGGGTTCTCCTGCCCTGTTGTTCTCATACCCAGTTGTTCTCATACCCAGGGGTTCTCATACCCAGGGATTCTCCTGCCCAGGGGTTCTCATACCCAGGCTGCTGGGTTGGAATAAAATCCCCTTTTTCAGCAGTGGAGTCACCACCCCTGGACGGCTCCAAACCAAATGGATGTGGCACCTGGGGACACGGTTCAGGGGCACGGGGGATTCTGCTGAAAGTTGGATTTGATGATCTTGGAGGTGTTTTCCAACCCTGCTGGTCTGTGGTGGTTCCATCACCTGCAGCAGGTCCAGGGCACCACAGGAAGCACTGGGGAGGCAGGGAGAGGGTGGGGATGATTTTGGGATGAGCAGAAATCAACCCACGGCAGAAACTGCTCCAGCTCCTCAGGTTATGGGGTGGAGTGTTGGTGGACTCTGCTTTGGAGGAACAGGACACAGGGAATGGGGTGACACTGCCCCAGGGCAGGGATGGATGGGATCTGGGAATTGGGAATTGCTGGGGCTGGGATGGAATTGCAGCCCTGGATCCCTTTGAGTGCCCAAGGCCAGGCTGGACATTGAGGCTGGAGCAGCCTGGGACAGTGGGAGGGGTCCCTGCCATGAATGGAGTGGGATGGGATGGGATTTGAGTCCTTTCCAACCCAAACCAGTCTGGGATTTTGTGATTCTAATTCAATGCCAAGATAACCATGACCAGTCCTGTGCAGAATGGCCATTCCAGCGGGGATTATTCCCTCGGGATCAATCCCTCCAGCTCCTGCACATCCCGCTCTCCTCACCCTCACTCCCTGTAAAGTCTCACCCCTGAACTCCTGGCCAGGAGGAGTTTTGTGCAGCTGGGTTATTCCAGTGTGGGTATTTTTGTGCCCCATTGTGCACAGAGTTTCCCAGGGTTCCTCACCTGGGTTTCCATGATCAGCTCCTTGCTCTGGAATGCAGGAATTGCTGAGGCAGAGCCGAGGCTGCCTCTGCCCTCGCAGCCATGCAGACATTGCTCATCCCCACAAGTGGAGAAGGAGCGCCCACCATGGGGAAACACGGTGAATATTTTATGAGCTGTTAAACATTTATTAATCATTCATATGCAGATGATTAAAAAATTAATACAAAATCTGAGAATGATTTAGGAAGGAGTGAGCTCATGCTGACAGATGTGAGGAGCTGCTGGAAGGGGAGGGCAAGGGGAGGAGATGGCGCTGGAATCCTGTGGGAGCAATCCTGTCTGCTTTGCAAATATCAAACAAGCCAAATTCAACAGGGCCCCAGGTCCTGCAGCCCCCAGGAATGAGCTGGGGGGCAAACAGGGACAGACAGGGACAGCAGGGACAGCAGAGGCAGGTGAGGACAGACCGGGACAGGCAGGGACAGCCCCTGGCGAGGACACAGCACTGACCCAGCTTCTAATTAAACACAGAAATATGTGGGGAAGAACAGAAGAGCTTGAACTTTCCCTTCTTTCCCTTTCCCTTTCCTTTCCTTTCCTTTCCTTTCCTTTCCTTTCCTTTCCTTTCCTTTCCTCTTTCCTTTCCTTTCCTTTCCTTTCCTTTCCTCTTTCCTTTCTTCCTTTCCTTTCCTTTCCTCTTTCCTTTCCTTTTTCCCTTTTCCTTTCTTTCCTTTTTTTCCTTTCCTTTCTTTTTCCTTTTTCCTTTCCTTTCTTTTCTTCCTTTCCTTTCCTTTCCTTTCCTTTCCTTTCCTTTTCCTTTCCTTCCTTTTCCTTTTCTTTTCCTTTCCCTTTCCTTTTCCTTTCCTTTTCCTTTCCTTTCCTTTCTTTCCCTTTCCTTTCCTTCTCTTTCCTTTCCTTCCTTTTCCTTTCCTTTCCTTTTCCTTTCCTTTTCCTTTCCTTCCTTTCTTTCCTTTCCTTTCCTTTCCTTTCCTTTCCTTTCCCTTTCCTTTCCTTCTTTCCTTTCCTTTCCTTCCTTTCCTTTCTTTCCTTTCCTTTCCTTTCCTTTCCTTTTCCTTTTCTTTCCTTCTCCTTTCCTTTCCTTTCTTTTCTTTCCTTTCCTTTCCTTTCCTTTCCCTTTCCCTTTTCCTTCCTTTTCCTTTCCTTTCTTTCTTCCTTTCTTTCCTTTCCTTTCTTCTTTCTCTCTCCCTTCTTCCTTCCTTTTCCTTTCCCCTTCTTTTCCTTGTTCCCTATTTCGCTAAATGAGCTACTAAACTTACTAATTACTGCAGTGGCAGGGAGGGCAGAGATACAGGACAGCCTGGGCTCCTATCCAAAGGGAAGAAGGGAAAGGAAAAGGAAGGAAAGGAAAGGAAAGGAAAGGAAAGGAAGGGAAAGAAAGGAAGAAGGAAAGGAAGGAAAGGAAGGAAGGAGGAAAGGAAA
>VKON01003492.1:22890-47013 GCA_009741485.1 Malurus cyaneus samueli | reverse complement strand
AGCTGTGTTAACAGCTCACAATGGGGACATGGGGCATGGATTACATGGATGGCGTACACCTTCCATGGAACGCCTGAGACAGTGTAACATGTGGTGGAGGCCAGGGCCTTTAGGCACTTGCGAGAGGATGGTGAAGTTGCTTAGAAGGATTGGTGGATTTCTAGGACAGCTGTACCAGTGCCATGGGCTACTGCTCCTTTCAAGCAGCACCTGCCTTGCTGATTGTTTGCTATGATGCATATCAGCATTGGCTGGTAGGTTCAACTCTGCCTATGGTCCAGTGTGGCAGAGGGAATGATTTTGATGATTAGAATGGATGCAAGTTTTTCTGAGTTATGTTAATTGTTAGGGATGCTTAAAATGTTTAGCTGAGTTTGCCTGTGTTTAACTCAATTTTAGTTGCGGACCAGTGCTATTTTTGTGGCTCTTTTTAAAAAGTGATTGTTTATGATTGAATAGTTGCATAAAAGCAAAATGTCCCCTGCCTGTTTTCTCCTCTCAATTCTCACAGTCTAGTGACAGGGCTGGGAGGAAGCTTGGAGTTTAATACACTCTTATGTCATGATAAGGTTTTCAGGTTGCTGTAATCTTTAATTAGCACGAGCAAATGCGAAGCCTGAATCAATGTGCCTTACTTGGTTTGAAAGAAGAAAGCATGTTCCGTGATTGTGTGCAGGTGTACTGGAGTGGATCATATATCTGGGAGCTGGGTGGCTGGGGGGATTGCCTCAGTGTGTTTGGGGGTGCACCAGCTGTTGTTGTTGGTGGGGTTCAGCCCTCTGTCCACTGCATGCGGTTGTCCCTGTTACCAACCTTCAGGTGGGTCCAGAACTCCTGTGTGGGCTCGGTGTGGGGCTTGCAGGGTCACCTGAGTCCAACCACTGCACGCCACATGTGCCCTATTTGTACCCACCCGTTGTCCCCCTGATACCCTACCAGTCCCCATTTTGTCCCACCGTGTCCCCATTGATACCCACCGTGTTCCCATTGATACCCACTCTATCCCATGGTACACGTGTCCTGCTGAATGCCACAGTTCACAGCCTGCTGTCCTCGTTCCTGCCAGACAAGCCTGCCCTGCTGAGACACATCAACCTTCTTCCCTCCTCAGCTCACGACAGCAGCAGCCTGCTGCCATCGTTTTTCTTCTCGTTCCCCCCATTTATTACCCCCGCACCCCCTAACCCCCCGCCACCCCCCCCCCCCCCATTAATTCCCTCAAATAACATAGATGTTATTTGTATTTTGCAAGTCTGTTTCCGGTGAGGGATAGGGCTCCGAGTGTTTCATCTTATGCATCAACTGCTGCGTTCTTTTTGAACTATTATTATCATTTTATGGCTTTATGCACCCTCCAATATGACAAACTCTGCCAATGGAGCTGTGACAAGCTGATGGTTGGAGATTGAGCCCTCCCCAATTGAGCCTTGATTGCCTGAATCTTGCTTTCCCAGAAGTCAGGATGTTTGTTGAGCACATGGTCACAAAATGCAGGGAAAACAAAAACCACTCAAAAACAGTTATGTAGAGAGTCAGGGATTCCTTTATTCATTGGCGGGTGCTGACCACAGGTGTGCAGGAGGAATAATTCATGCACATGGTTTTATGGATTTCCCCATTTATCCTATGTCAAAATCAGAAGAACTTATATTGGTTTCAATGTTCATGTACTCAACGTTTGGTGCAGTTTTCAGGAATTGGCTTTCTGCCCTGATGCTGTCAGGTCTGCTCTCATCTCTCTTTAGACCCGGTGCTTGCATTGCAGGGGTCAGTCTGGGGCGATGTTCTTGATGACTTCTGATGGCCAGTCCTGTATGGATGTTTTGATGTCACTGTATGGGTCATGATGGTTCATCTGATGGATGTGATGTGATGGTATGCTGACTATGGGTGATGGTCATTGGAATGGTCTACTGAATGGTCCTGAAGGCCGTGATGATCTGATTTCACTGATGGTCACTGATGGATTTTAATGATCACTGATGGTCTGTGGCAGTTATGGGCTGTTTTGATGGACTCAATCTGTTCTTGGTCACCTGAAATGGTCGATGTATGGATGTTGTGGTCATCTGCACATATGGCCCGGTGATGGTCATGATGGTCACTGCTAATGGTATGTTGATGGTCACTGTTGATGGTCACTGATGGTCCCTGATGGTCAGTGATGGTCACTGCCATGGTCACTCCATGGCATGTGTGGTACTGATGGGTCATGATGGTCACTGTATGTCACTGATTCCCTTCTTCCTGTTCCACTCTGATTGAGCGGGGGGCGGGTGTGGATCCTCATGCCCTCATCCTGGTGGAACAATGACCTGCCAAGAATTCAGACCTTTCTTGAGCAAAGGCAAATCGGCTATATTAAACTTTTTAATTTAAACTTTAAATTCTTACATGATTAAGGATATTTCAGGGAAGAGCTTGTACAGGGTGAGAGCCTGTTGAGGGGTCTTCTGAGGGGGAACCTTTTGATATGAAAGCATACGGAGGTCAGCATAAGAGCCCTGGGCAAACCTTTGGAATTAAAGTTAGAGGAAAGGAGGAATTAAATAGTTCGTAGGGGCTGATTCGTGGGCTGAGCATTTGGGGGGGTGTGCATCCACGGGTGCTGGACTGCTTGTTTGATTGTTTTGTAAGTAATGTTAGTTTTGATCACAATGGACTTTGCAGTTGGATAAAGGGATTTTGAGGAATGCTTTTTTCAGTGCCGGCTAGGGATTTTTGTTCCTTTTTCTTTAATTTGGGGCAACTTGCACATTGAAAGAATTACTCAGTCTCATATTTGTGCTGCTGAAGATTTCCTCTCAGGATTTTTTTTTTTCAGTTATTTGGCTTGTTTAGAGCTAATCTTTGAATTACTGTTACTGCAATTTGGATGTGTTGTTGCTAAAAGGGTGGCTTGTTTCCCTGTGCAGCCTCTGGGCAGCGGACAGTGGGATATCACCCTTTTTCTGCCAGGAGCAATCTGCTGAATGAGAGATCAGATCCTCTCCCCCTCCCTGGCCCTGCCATCCTTCCCTGAGGAGCCATGTCCTAGGGATGGGGGATATCCAAGAATTCCTTAGATTTGAGTTCCAAATGTGAATTGTTCCAGTAAAAGAAAAGTTTAGAAAAAGTGAGTTGTGACTTTGTAAAAAAGGAGTAACAATAGGGTAAAAATAGGAGAATGTTCTGAGGGTCTCTGGCTCTGAGTGAATCCGTGTGTGGGTGCCTTGAAAATCCACATCAGGCCCTTGGTGTTGATGCCCAAAAAGACATAATATGGGGAAAATAAAACCGCTAGAGAGGTGTCTTTGCTTTGCCCAGCATCTGAGAGGTGGGGGGATCTCTCACATCCCACTCACTACATTGTCAAGTGTGTGGTTTATTTGCAATGTGAGTGGTTTGCCCCTTCCAATATCGTATTGTCATATTGCCTACTTATATGGGTACTGGATCACGGTGGTAGTTTTATCATCAGTTCTGTTAAGTTGCATTGCACTGTCCCATTTCAGAGGATTTAAAGGGATTTTTGATGAAGCTCCAGGTCTTTCTCATTTGATTTTCAACTTTCTCTTCAGAGCATGCGCAGTCACGGTGTTCTTCCTTTTTTCTGGCCCTCAAGGTCTACATGTTCCATTTTCCGGCTAATTGTCTATACATTTGCCAAGCTCTCATTAGTGCATTCTACTGTTCCTTAATATAAAATCTACTTGTCTAATGAAATATCTTGTCTATTTTGAAATTTCTTGGCTGGCAGTTTGTTAATTAACCTTTACTTCTTTTGGCTTGGTGACTATGGTTGTGTTGGGTGTCTGGCATGGGTTGGGACTAAGATAGATTGAAAGATCCTGGTGATGCTTGGATTAGTTTCTATTTTTTTTTGCATCTGTTTCGTATTTCTTGTACATAAACTACCATTTTCCATTCTGTTGAAAAAATTCTCTTGAGCCTGAATCCCAGGAACCTTCATGCCTCACCATGTGAGCCAGCGGTTGTGGGGAGCAAGCTTGGGGTAGTTGGTATCATCACCTGTAAAGATCATTGGATAATTAACACCAATATGTTAATGAGGCAGAAATTAAAAAAGGGGAAAATCTCATGACCTGGGGTCCATTTTTGGGTGTAACCTCAGGATGAGGAGATTTCATCTGCCCTGATGTACCAGCAGACCTGTTAAGCCTGGATTAAAGCTGTCTATACTCATTCTCTTATTTTTCTGGCCTTTTCTGGCGGGTGATTTTCGGCAGCATCTGGTTGATTCTGTGTATTTAGCTAACACCTGTATGGCCTGCTATGACAGTTTATGAAAAGCTCTTACATTGTATAGAAGGCTTTCAACCAACATAAGCATCATGTAACTTTGGCTCAAGCCATACAGCATCCATGTGCCACGAGTTAAAGCACATCCATTGCTGCCCACAGGGATTTATTCAGGTGCCTCATATTTGGCACAGTGTGATTTGAGATTACACCAGGCAGTGCTGAGCGTGGAGCTCTCACTGCTCCGGCTCAGGCTCAGCAATTATGAAGAATAAAAAATTTACCAGAGCTAAGCTCTTTGATAGTTATAAACACGGGGAGAATTAAGGGACAGGAAAATTATAGCAACTCAGCTAAACCACTATAATTAAGGCTGAATTGCTTTTTATATTACTGCATTCAGAAGTAGAATGTTGAAATAAATAAAAAGTAAAGCTCAAAAGCAGTTTGGATCTTAGGTTAGGACAAAGCTGTTTTTTTTCTAAGTATGTGTGTGTACTTCAGTTTTTGTCACATCTGCTCCTGCTTATTTTGATGCTGCCTTGCCTCGATTAAAATGTTTCTGACTTCCTTCTGGGAGGCAGGGCTTGCCTTGCTGCGGACGCCTGGCACACTTCATTGCCTTTACAATCTTGTGTGGGGTTGTCATCCCTCTTTGATTGTATCGAGACCCTCACTTCCTTATTCGTTGAACCAGCAGTTGTCCTCTAGGCTTTTGTCGGCTTTGGTTGGTTTTTTCTTTACTTTTTTGGGTGCGTGTGTTTTTTTTTTGGGTTATAATTCTTTGGATTGATTTTAACTATATCCAGAATCACAGTATAGCTGAGTTGTAGGACCCACAGGATCCTGGGGTTTCAAGCTCAGCCCTGCCAACCCACCATCCTGTATCTCTGGCAGCGTGTCCAGGTCCTGGAGCTTGGGACCTTCCCTGGGAGCGCAGTGCAGTACCCTGTGGGGACAGAGAACTTTCCTTCAGATCCATCTGAGCTTTCTACTGAAAGCTGAAAGTTAACGTTTGAGCTTCAGAACTACAGGCTTTGACAGGCTTGGGAAACCTGCTTGAGTGACAAAGCTGCATTAAAATTCCTTCAGGAGGGAAAACCCTGTGGAACTCAATCCATGCTTGCTTTGGGAAGCAGCAGATGGATGTGCCATCAGCCAGGGAAATGAGGGACTTGGGAAGCAGCTGGAAGCTTTTTGAGAGGAGGTTGGGAAATCCAGGGCATGGGGATGGCTGTTGGGGAGCTCGTTTGGGTCAGCAGGTGTGGAATGGGAATAAATTCCCATGTGCACATTCCAAAGGCAGCTCGGGGAGAGTGGCTTTGTGCCGGATGGGAAGAGTGTTCTGAAGGCTTTGAAAGTGATAAAATATAGGAGGAAAGGAAGTGGCCTTCGTGGAGAAATCCTCAAGTGCTGTCAGGCTCGGGGAGGCAGCAGCAACGCAGTCCCAGCAGCATTCTGCATTATTCTGACACAGCAAACCCATGTGCCCCCCCTGCCTCCCCATCCACTCCAGAAATCAGTTCTTTTGGAAGCCATAAAGCTGGCTTTAAAGGTCTTGCTCACATTAATTTGGGACTCCTTTTAAATTGCAGCTTGAGTTGTGAAATAGCAAAGCTTGGAAGTAGCCCTGGGTGATGTTCACGGTAAATTGGTTCCATGAGGGAGGGAGCGAGCGGCGCTTCTGTGAGTCTCAACAACCTGAACATTGATCTCAGCGTGTTCCAGAGAGGGGGAGCCCTCATTTCCCCTTGAACGGAAGCAGCAGTGAACCTTTTCTTGTTTCTAAATTTCTTTTCATTGTGAGCTTTGTGTCTCTTTCGCTAACCATCTGCTTGCAGGTGCCTCTGCCTTGAGCTTTCACGCTTTGGATTTTTTTTGTTTTGTTTTGTTTATTTCTGTGGCTGTGGAGAAAAGCTGGAGGATGTGAGCTCTGAAAATTCACAAGCAAAATAGCAACTGAGGCAAAAGACATTCCAATTTATGGGAATTTAAAATTTATTGTTAAAAACCATAACTGATTAAAAAATCCTGAGCATCTCAAATATGGTTATCAAGTTGTTGTCTCTGTCATCTTCAAGATCTTCACTTAACTCAAAATGTACCTTCATGGTGTCCCTGGCTTGTTGGCAGCTGGAAAATGGATGTGTGTCTCTAAACTCAGTATTTTTAAAAGAATAATGAGCTGTTCTTGATTTATAATATAGGATTATTCTCTGAAATACGTTTTTAGTTTGCTGACGCTTCCATGATGAATATGATCTGTAGCAGAAGGTTAACTTTCACTCAAAGCTGGTTACAGTGGAATTATCTAATATTTTGGACTAGTGGCGACGTTACTATTTTCTGTAATTTTCAGAGGCAGGAAGTTGGGTTACAGGGTGTTTTCTTTGGGTTATTAGGGACAGCAGGAATAGTGCTCAAAGGTTTTTTTTGATAGGAGTAATAATTATGTCTTCTGAACTGTGGACAGGTGTTTTAATTCACTTTTCATATGTGATAAGTTTTTGGCATCAAATCCTTTTTATAATTTTTATTTGAAGCAGTGGATAGTGAACATTCCTGTATCACATTTCCAGACTGGTCAGTCCATTCCAGGGGTACACAGCTGGAGTCATTGGGTTTTTACCAGCAGAGCTTTGGGACTTGTCCAGTGCCTGCTGAGATGTGGGGAGGTGAAGACAGAGCCATTTTTAGGCGCCTTTGAGCTGTTAAAATGTTTATTAATTCTGCTTCTGCATAATCCTACATCTGCCAGGGTTTGGGGATTCATTTGGGTAAAAGCAAAACTGATGTTTGCAAATCAAAATTATCATTTGGGAACCCCCAGACTCGGGGCTTATGCCTGATGCCCCCCAGGCCCTGGCTGGGCTTTGGGGTGTGGGAGGGGACAGCTGGGGCAGCTTTGGTGCAGTTGTCACCGAATTCTGTCACTGGAGGAGCCACAGGAGTGGGAGGTGCCCAGGGCGAACATCCCCAGGTTGTGCTGCTGAGAGCCTCGGGCTGAGACCGTCTGAGTTCTGTCTGGGTGAGTGGCTTGGTTAATTTTGTTAAGAAATAGAAATATAATTCCAAATGACCAACAGGAATGAATGTTTCCAGGTCTATAAGTGAGGATTGAAGCCACAGCAAATTTAAAACAAAACTCTGCAAGCTGTAGGTTATTACTAGAATCTTCTACAAGTATGATCTCTCTGCAGAGAAATCTCAGAAATCAGGAATGGTGTTTAACTTCTGGGATTTTGCTCTAAGAGAAACAAATGCATCACATGAATGCCAGGGGTGCAAATTTTTTAAATTTTTGCATGTCCCATACCCTTCACTGCTCCAGCTTTGAGACCTCCCATCTGATGAAAAGTTACCTGGGATGAATTCCTTTCTGATGCTGAGGAATTGGCCAACTCCTCAAGCAGCACAAGGTCTGACACTTTAAGAGCTTTCATGCAAATCCATTTAGGTTCTTGTTTAGATTGTGAATTCATGTGTAGGTTTTTTTTTGTTCTGTTCTTTTTTTTAGTATTTATAATTGTTTCTGCCACGGTGTGATTGAGTCACGGTGGGTATGTTTCCAGGAGCAGCAAACAGAGGCTCAGCTTGCTGAGGTGCCTGCAGTGCACTGGTCTGTACCAGTGCAATAACCTGAGATCGGCAATGAGTGAAATTCTGCGGAAACCCCTCCTTTTCCATGGGATTGAAGAGAGGTGCCACGTTGGGGAAGACTCCCCATTAGGGTCTTTATCTCAAAATGCTGATTTTGTTGGTGTCGGTCAGGGTAAGGTATCATAAGTGTATGCCGTTATCATAGTGCACCTCCATCTCTTTCTGTCATCTCCCCAATCTTCCTGGTCTCCACAAATATCTCCAGGGGGGGAAGGGTGGGGTGGTTATCTGAGATCTTTTAAGCGTGTCTGCGACTCTTCATCCCAGCTGGGAGAGTATTGGATTAAAAATTCTCCTATGATGGTATCCAAATGTCTTTTTAGCAGCTGAGCTATTACTTTTCTAAAATGGGTTTTCAATCTATTTCTCTTGTGACAGTCAACAACAAGTTGCTTATCTTACACACTCAGGACACAGGGAGAGGCTTGCCCCGCGTCTCCATATCGTAATGGATCTCACAATTCCTCATCTGTGGGTATAGCCCGAGGTTTGCATTTTGGTGGGTTTGGGTTCCAGTCTCTGAGACAGTAAAAGTTACAGGGATTTTAGAGGTGGGAGGTGCCCGGGGTGGTGTTGACTTCATGTAGTGCTTGATGAATCCTTTACCTGCAGTCAAGTAACTCCCACTAAAACTCCTCAATGTTTCTCTTGTACTAATGCAAGAGATTTGAGGTGAAAATCTTGATAATGGGATCAAAATTTGGAAGAAGCGAACCTGGTTGTGGCAGCTGCAGAGGTGCCAAGGCTGAGATAAAGCCTGCGCAAACTCCAGATCCACGCAGGAGCTTCCCCTAGCACTGATCAATAATTCATATTGAAAATCGACAGTTTTGCTGGACATTTAATTTCTTACAGGAAGTATTTTCAGCGTTAAATTTCATTAAGCTCAGAGTAACTTAAAATAGTCTATGAACAGAGAAATGGAATGAGCCTTTACCCAAAGGAGCACCAGTTTTGTCTTCATATTTTGTTGCAAAAATGTGGTTGAATTCAAAGAGTTGCTGTTAGATGTGAATTTGTGCTTACAGTAGCGTATTTTTAATTGTGACTTATGTTAAAATAAAAAAGTCTTTCGTGTAGACAAGAGAGAGGGAGGATGTGCTTATTATAGTCAAGAGCTGTGATACATAAGCATCAATGATTCCATTTGTTTTATATGCTTGCTTGTCATTTTAATGGTTTATTATCAGGGACCCAGTCAAAATTGGCAATAAAAAGAACATAGCTTTCCTTTGATTCAAAGTCTGCAGCAGATATGCCAGCAGAAAGGATAAATAAGGCATGGAAAATATGCTGTTAATAAAGGAAATACAAGTAGTTCTGAGCATATTTCATATGCTTTTTCTTTATTTTGAGTTATCAATGGAGTTCTTGAATGCAACCTTAATTATTAAGTTTAGGTGACAGTCCTTAAACCGAACATTGGTTGGAAAATTCTCTCTCATTCTAGAGCAATGTTGGGTTTGTTCTGTAAATCTTTTAATATAATTTTCATCAGAGAAGAAAACCATGGTCTTTCTGATTTGGTTTTATTTACAGATAGGGAGGATTCTTTTCTCTATAAGAATTCACTGCAAATTTCCATTTGAGAAGAGGAATTCCCTGAGGAATTTATGGTGACATCAGGTCTGTGGTAGTTTTGCGTGCCTTCATGTGGCAACACAGGTGTAGGGGAACAAAATGAAAGTTGGCTAACACCTTCCATTTTTTAATGCAAAAAAGCCATTGGGTGACCCGAAATGGAGCTGAATGTCAGCTGGGCTGGAGAGGCATTTAACTGTGTTCCTGCTTTGTGGGCCATTTCTCTGGCTTTGCCAAAGGATCTTTTACAGGAGGAGTCTTGACAACCTTCTTTTTCCCCCCCCAAGAAGAGCATCTTTGAGTTCCACCCCAGGTTGTCTTTGCTGACACCTGTATAGTTCCTATGGCAGGAGGAGAATGCAAAATATTGAATTCAGCAAATGCAAGCAGAATGTTTGCAATTTTAAAAATATGGGAAAATGATAGGGCTGAAATGTCTTCTCTTTGGACTTTGTTGGGTTGGTGGTCATGTAAATTCCTGCAAGGCCCTTGTAAATTGATTTGTTATTTTACCTCTTACTTTTATATTCACTGAGGATGTAGGCAAATGTCTTGATTTCTTTGAAGATAGGTCTAAAAAAGGGCAATGCTTCAAATCTTGAAGTGACAGAAATGTTTTTAGACTCCACGGACCCACCTATCACCTTTCACTATGGGACAGATCAACCTGCAGCCTGTGGCAGTGAGGAGAAACCAGTCTGCTGTGCTTGACTCAGCAGCCAAGCACAGAGCTGATGGGAAATTCCATGGCAAGAAAGAATCCATCCTGCTTTTAGACACAAAACTGCTCCCTGCATCAGAGTGGGGCTCCCAGGGCTGCTGGGTTTGTGTGTGAGATCCGCAGGGTCCCGAGGCTGGTGGATGGGGACCGTTCATGGATCTACCCAAAATCCGGCAGGGTGAATCAGCTTGGCCTTGGTAAAAACAACAGCAAAGCTCAGGGAAAAATGAGGAGGGCATGGAATTAAGTGGTAATCAGTAATTATCAGCGTTTATCAGCGGTGATCAGCGGTTATCAGCAGTTGTCATTGGTTATCAGCGGTTATCAGTGGTTATAAGTGTTTATATGTGGTTATTAGCTGTTATCAGTGGTTAACTGTGGTTATCAGAGGTTATCTGTGGTTATCAGCAGTTATCAGCATTTATCTGTGGTTATCAGCAGTTATCAGTGTTTATCTGTGGTTATCAGCAGTTACCTGTAGTTATCAGCAGTTGTCATTGGTTATCAGTGGTTATCTGTGGTTATCAGCAGTTACCTGTAGTTATCAGCAGTTGTCATTGGTTATCAGCGGTTATCAGTGGTTATAAGTGTTTATATGTGGTTATTAGCTGTTATCAGTGGTTAACTGTGGTTATCAGAGGTTATCTGTGGTTATCAGCAGTTACCTGTAGTTATCAGCAGTTGTCATTGGTTATCAGTGGTTATCTGTGGTTATCAGTGGTTATCAGTGTTTATCTGTGGTTATCTGTGGTTATCTGTGGTTATCAGCGTTTATCTGTGGTTATCAGCAGTTATCTGTAGTTATCAGCAGTTGTCACTGGTTATTAGTGGTTATCTGTGGTTACCAGCAGCTATCAGTAGTTATAATATCAGATTTATTAGTGGATTCATTGTGGTAATAAGCGGTAATCTGTGGTCATATCAGCGTTTATCTGTGATTTCGAGGTTTCGCAGAGGGCAGGGGCAAGAAATGTCCAGTATTAGAACTGAATGGGAAGCTGGAGGGAGACCTACCTGCTTGGCGAGGACACAGCACTGCCCACGCTTTATAACTCTTCAACACCATTATAGGAATATTGTGCAGGAAGAGAGCATGAGGGCAGCTTGAACTTTCCCTTTCTCTTCCCTTGTCTTGGTTTTCCTAATATGTTTTTTCCTGGGATTCTCTTGTGCTTGCCTTTATTTTCCTTTCTTTACTCGCTCCTTGTGAACCTTTCCTAGTCTCCCTCCACTTGAATAATCGCTTGTTGAACACTTATCTAGGCTTATTGTTCTCGCCTCTATCGAACGTTTCCTTTATCCTATTCCTAAGATATTGCCAGTTTTCCTTTCCTTTCACTTTCCTTCCTCATTCCGTGGAGATCGCCTCATTTTGTGTCGTTTCCTTTTCCTTTCCTTTCGATTCGTGTTCACTATGGTCTTTCATCTCGTTTTTCTACCGTATATATCATTATTTCGGTCAATTACAACATGTCTGGTACTATTCACCTCTCCCTTCCATGACATATCCCTTAGCCTTTCCCTTCCCTTCCCTTCCCTTCCATTCCTTTCCCTATACTGTTCGCGGCGGTTTCCCATATCCCTAGTCCGAGCTTAAGCCATTCCATTATCCATAGTGCCTCCTTCCGATCTTCCTGATGTGAGGTTTCCTTCCGTGTATTTCCGTCTTCTTATCCTTGTCCCTTTCCTAAGTGTGCGCGTGTTCCTTTACCTGGAATTGAGCCTTTCTCTGTATTCCTCATTCGCGTGGCAGTCATATTACCTATTGCTCTCTCCTTTACTAGTTCCGGCCCTCCTCCTCTCCTCTCTCCTCCCCTCTCTCCTCACTGTTCCTTTCTTCTTTCCTTCCTCCTTCTTTCCTCTTTCCTTTCCTTTCCTTTTCTTTCCTTTCCTTTCCTTTCTCTTTCTTTTTTCTTTTTTTTTTTTTCTTCTTTTTTTTTTTTTTTTCTTTTTCTTTTTTTTCCTTTCCTTTCCCCTTTCCTTTCCCTTTCCTTTCCTTTCCTTTCTCTTTCTCTTCCTCTTCTCTTTCTCTTTCCTTTCCTTTCCTTTCCTTTCCTTTCCTTTTCCTTTCCTTTCCTTTCCTTTCTTCCTTTCCTTTCCTTCTCTTCTTTCCTTTCCTTTCCTCTTTCCTTTCCTTTCCTTTCCTTTCTTTCCTTTTCTTTCCTTTCTTTCCTTTCCCTTTCTCTTCCTTTCCTTTCCTTCTTCTTTGGATAGGAGCCCAGGCTGTCCTGTATCTCTGCCTCTCCACTGCACTTGCAGTAGCTCCCATTTTTAGCATGAATAAGGAGATTTGTGTTTTCCGTCCCCATCTGGCACAGCCTGTACCCAGGGAAGGCTCTGGCATGAGGGGATCTCAGACATGACCCTGTCAGCCATTCCAGCATTATTCCCAATAATCTCATTCTTTATGCCTCAAAAGGGGAGCCCCATCAGAGGGTGTTTCCACGGCGCAGGGTGTTCAGGGAGTTCACTGTCCCGTTTGTCACAAACCCCACAGGAATGAATGTTTGACAACAGCAAAGGGAGGAGGAGGTTTCCCTGTTGTGCCTCATCCCGTGCCAGAGCTGGGGCAGCACAAGCAGGCACATGGGGATCATTCCCGGGATAAACACGCCCACAGCCCTGCCCTGGCACGGGCACTGCCAGCAGCGTCCCAGGGTGCCACAGGACCGGGGATCCCAAATCAACACCGGGGCTGTCCCTCCTTCCCCAGGAGCTGCCTTTTCACTGCGCTTCTTCTCCGAAAGTAGCACAGCGATGAGGAGAGGAGTGGCACAGACCACCCAGGAAGGTGGATCCCGGAATCCAGACTGGTTTGGGTTGGAGAGACCTCAATCCCACCCACGTGCCCCCATTTTCCAACCAGGGACCCTCCACTGTCAGGGTCCCTGTCCACTGGCCTTGCGGGACTCAAGGGACCAGGGGTTGCATTCTCCACACCGCCCCTCCCCACCTCCAGCCCCAATTCCAATTCCCAATCCCATCCATCCCTGCCTGGGCAGTGTCACCCGGCCCTCATTCTGTTCAGAGCGCTCCTGTCCCTTGTCCCTTGTCCCTTGTCCCTTGTCCCTTGTCCCCTGTCCCTTGTCCCTTGTCCCTTGTCCCTTGTCCCCTGACCCTCTCCAGCTCTCCTGAGGTGCTTTTTGGCAGTGAAAGGGGCTCTGAGGTCCCCTGGAGCTGATGATTTTCATTTTCAAGATGATGGTTTTTCTTCACTGTGGCTGCCTGAAAGGCCAACAGAAATCTCGAGCAGGGGCCACCGTAACCTTGGAAATAGTTATTAAAATGAAAAATTAGTGGATTTGTAGGAATTAATTTGATTCACATAGGTTTCACGGAAAGCTTTCGCCTAAAACAGCAATAACTTAAGAGAGATCAGATAGATTTTTAGATTTTGGTTGAATTACTTAGCTCTATTCACACATAAAAAGAGAGGGAATGAGTGAGACTGAAATCTTTCCTTTTCATTTGATTAAATAATTGTTTGTTCCCCCCTCACAGAATTGAATGGCAATAAATCTTGTGGAATCCACGGGCCAGTTGCCCCCAGTGACACTTGAAATGGAGCCAGACTGAAACCCTTGAGGTTCTGGTTACAATAGTGAGACAAATAAAATTATTTGTCCATTTCTGTGGGCACTAATGACAATTTATTCTCTTTTAATCACAGTCTTCTATCAAAGCTTCTCCAGCGTGATATGAGTATCTATTATAGCAGCTCCACATCATGGTTTGAGAAACTCAACAATAAATGGGTTTAATTGTATTTAAAATGATGGCAATAATTCAGATGTGTACGATATGTTATTGACTGCACAAAAGGTGTGTCTGGTGTTGTTTTTGCTCATTAATTTTCCTTGGAATGGCAGTGCCAGCACCCCGTGTGTGGGTGGGGGATGCAGGGTGGGGACAAGGAGATGCTGTCTCTGCAAAAAAATGACCCTGACCTTTCCTCAGTGCTCCTTCTGTCGTGACAAATAGATTTAATTTCAGCACTTTCTAGGAAATTGCATCAATATTTACCCTAATTCTGGGAAGCTGCTTTGTTAATGTAAATTCTGTTCCTTACCCCAGGAGTGAGCCAATCCCACCATCGTGGCTCTGCTCTGCTGGGCACAGGGTGGAGGGGATGGCAGCAGTGGTGACAATGCCAGCCCAGGCCAGGTCCCCATGGACACCCCAGGGGACAGATCTGCACTCACAGAGGAGAGGAGATGGCCTCAAATTGCACCTGGAGGTTTGGGTTGGATTTAGGGGAAATCTCCTCCTGGGAAGGGCTGCTCAGGGCAGCATGGAGTGCCCAACCTGGAGGGTTTAACTGCCCTGGGGATGTGGCATTTGGGGACACGGGGCAGGGGTGGCCTTGGCAGGGATGGGTTGGACTCCATGCTCTGAGAGGGCTTTTCCAACCCTAAATGGTTTTGTGATTCTGCTCTGTGATTCTGTTCTGTGATTCTGCTCTGTGATTCTGCTCTGTGATTCTGTTCTGTGATTCTGTTCTGTGGTTCTGTGATTCTGTTCTGTGATTCTGTGAGCATATTCAGGCACGTTGCTCCTGCTGTGGCTTGCCCAGCTATCCCACCCTGGCACAGCCTGGGCACGGTGTCCTGGCTGCAGTTACAGCTCTGCTGCAGTCAGAGGTGCTGGGCAGCTGCTGACCATCACTGGGCAGTGCCTGCAGAGGCTCCAGATCACCACAGAAGGGATTGGCATGATGGAATGTGCTGTGCCACACCGGAGTGCCACACGATGGAGTGTGCTGTGCCATGTGATGGGACACACTGTGCCTCGCTGGAGCCCCTGCCCGGCTGACCCAGGCTCTGGCCAGCTCTTCCACACCTCCAGGCCTTGCTGAGGGCAGAGCTCACGGGCACAGCCCCCTTGAGCAGCAGCTCTTCCATAGACCCCGGGTGGCACAGGGCCAGGGCACGGGGAGGGATTGAGGGGAGCAGAAAAGGGTTTGCTTATCTGAAACTGGGCATGGAACTCCAGGTCTGGGCAGGTGAGAGCTGAGAAAACACATTTCCTATTTTTTTCCAAAATGAATCATAGAATTATAGAATGTTGAGGGACCTTCAGACCCATCCGTTCACCCTCATGCCATGGGCAGGGACAGCTTCCACTGGACCAGGGCACTCCAAGCCCTGTCCACCCTGGCTTTGAAACAAGAAGCACATGAAAGCCAGACACAAGCAGAAAAGCACTTCAGTGTGTATGTTCTCCTTGCACGAATTCTCAGGGAATTCCTTTGGAAGCACTCCCTTCTTACATGGGAGCTCAGTCTGTGCTCATCAAGCACAAAGCATCACAAAGTGCTTTAAGCAGTGGAGACATTCAGTGTGAGACTTCACATCGGGAATGCAGGATGTGTGAAACGGCTCGAAATAGGACACAAAAAAAGGAAGAGCTGTTCTATTCCCCGGGGTCTGCTGCCGTGTACTCAGGCTCTGGAACTTTTCAGCATTTCTAATATGGAGCATTATAAATATTCATACAGACACTCACAGGCTAAAATTAAATGAGCTCGTCAGGTTTATTTTTAGTATAATGGACGTAGGCAATAAGAAAATCCCAAGCCATGGACTGGATGGGACGCGGGTAACGGTGGTGTCTCTTTTCCCCCTTTCAGGCACTGATGTGGAACGGAAATGAAAACACAGGAGGAGGAAAGCGTGAGCAGAGGAGGCAGCGAGCAGGGCTGGGGTGATGGTCGTGCTTCTCTGCAGAGCCCCCGCTCGGAGCGGAGCTGGGCTGGGCGCTGATGAATAAATTCATGTCATACACATGAGACACTCCTCTGCTGGGAGAGCAGGTTCCTGGGGTGGTGGGAGAGCAGCACAGAGCTGGGGAGGCTGGGAGCCGGCAGGGAGATGGGGGAGAGATGGAGGAGATGGGAGAGAGATGGGAGAGAATGGGAGAGAGATGGAGAGAGATGGGAGAGAGATGAGAGAGATGGGAGAGAACTGGGAGAGAATGGGAGAGAGATGGAAGAGAATGGGAGAGAGATGGAGAGAGGATGGGAGAGAGATGAGAGATGGGAAGAAAGCTGGGAGAGAACTGGGAGAGAGATGGGAGAGAGATGGGAGAGAACTGGGAGAGAGATGAGAGAGAACTGGGAGAGAGATGGGAGAGAGATGGGGAGACTGGAGAGAGATGAGAGAGAACTGGGGAAGATGGGAGAGAGATGGGAGAGAGAATGGGAGAGGATGGGAAGATGATGGGAGAGAGATGGGAGAGAGAGTCGGGAGCCCGCAGAGAGCTGGGAGAACTGGGAGCCAGCAGGGAAATGGGAGTGGGAGAGCTGGGAGCCGGCGGAGAGCTGTGAGAGCCCGAGACGCAGGGAGCTGTGAGATCCCAGAGCCCGCATCAGGAATCTCAGCCGATCGGAAATCACCGGTGCCGCTCCTTTGGGCAGCGATCCCCCGGGGCAGAGCGGGGTGGGATGAACGCCTCCACGGTGCTCCTTTCCTGGCTGGAAAAGCGTCTTTGAGTCAGTGCAGGGAGAAGATCAGCCCTGAAATGCACCAGCTCGGCTCTGGAAAGGGAAATACGGAGGGAAACCGCCAGATCAGGGTCCTTGGTGCGTGTGGGGTGCTGGAGGCTGAGAGGATCCAAGGAACTGATGCAGGAGCTCAGGGAGCAGAGGGACAGCTCCAGAGCAGGGCCATGCACCAGCACTGAGCTGGAGAGAGCAGACACAGGAATGCTTTCCTGGGGTACTTTTTCCATCTGTTCCATTCCCACATTTTCTTTCTAACAAGTGAATCCCTCAGTCCACTCAGCATCCCGGGGCCACAGGGACCTTTCCTCCAGTGCAGCAGAGCAGCCACGCTTCACAGAACCAGACAGGGATTCTTTTTCCTGCTTTAGTGCTTTTAGTTTTAATCTTTTACAATCTGTAGAAGCATCTTTAAAGACATGAGGGATTTTTTGGAAAGCTGCACACAGCTGACAGTGGGCGGCTGCGTTCCGCAGGTGCTGCGAGGACACGGCCCTGCTTTGCTGAGGGGAGGCTGGGGCTGCCAGGAGCCAAATTCCATCAGGGGTTGGGGTCAGCAGCCTCCAGAGAAGGGAAATGCACCTTCTGCTCCTTTAGATATCTTCAGGAGCTGCTGGGAGAACGAGCACGTCCTACGTGGGGCTGTGGGCTGTGAGGTGGGTGTCGGAGGGTGCCCCGAGTGCCAGCGGGACACGGAGAGATGGAAACCTCTAGAGATGAAAACCTCTCCCAGGATGGGCTGGGAAAACTGGGATTGCCCTGCCTGGAGAAGGGAAGGCTACTGGGTGACCTCATCAGTACTTCTGTGCCCAAAGGGCTCCAGGAGAGCTGGAGAGGGATGGGGCAAGGATGGAGGAAGGACACAGGGATGGGGTGACACTGCCCCAGGGCAGGGAATGGATGGGATCTGGGAATTGGAATTTGGGGCTGGGATGGAATTGCAGCCCTGGATCCCTTTGAGTGCCCAAGGCCAGGCTGGACATTGGATCCCCTGGGGCAGGGGAAGCTCTGTCAGGGTGGGATTTGTGACCCCAAACCCAGCCATGGGATCCCCCGGGTGCTGCCAAAGCCGGATCACTGCTGCTGCTGTTGGCACTGGGATGATTTTTTTCCTGTACCCCACAATTTTCAGTCCCTGGATTTAGCACACACCTTTCATTCCTGTGTCAAAGCACAGAAGTGCCTTTGCCTTTCAGTTCATGATTCAGATTTCTTTTTTGACATAATGTGACATAATACAGTGTGTGGCTGCAATTATGTACAGTTTGATTGTGTGCTGGTTTGTCACTCAGGGCAATTATTTCTTTTTAATAGTAGTAATTGATACTCTGAGTTGCCAAAGATAAGAATTCCAGCAGTAAGCAAAGCCATTTGTCAGCCCTGCAGCCTTGATAAATAATAATTGAACTGGCTGCCTGTATCGACAAACAGAAAGGCAGCTCTGATCCCAGAAAAATATTAGAAACTTAACAATCAGCATGTTTTTGAGGGAATGTAATTTATCCATAAATAAATCTACCGCTTATTTCTATTTTTTTTTTTTAAGGTGGAGCATTTGTTTTTACTCAAAAGTCAGTTATATCAGATGAGAGGTTCTTCAGAATTTTATCCTATAATGCTTTATTTATTAATATATTGCTTTATTAAATATTATATATCACAGACCTGACCAGACACGGTTCAGCAATAAAGGGGTTTGGGGTGGTGGTGATGGCTGAACAGAAGAGTCCCTCCTCCCTGGCTGCAGGTGCACCATGGACTCAACAGGAATACAGCAAAATATACAGAAAAACATTCTCCTTTACCCTTTTTGGTTTTACCTTTTCAATCATCTGCTACAACTTTAAACAGGCAGTGAACTCAAACACCAGAGAATAAACCCCCCTGCTTTCCCAACAGGCAGAGACAGCTATTTTTATACGCAAATTTTGGATTTTCGGTGGATCTGCAATGAGATTTTTCATATTAAAGAATATCCTTAACAGAGGAATTTTTAGAAGAAAAACCACCCCTAATAATCTTGCTCAGGTTGTATTTGGGCTGTCCTCTGTCGTATTTAAAGAAAGGCCACAATTGCTCAGAGTAAGTCTCCCGAATTAAACCAATACAGATTTAAGCAGTTTGTGTTTTTAGTGTCAGATTGTTGTCAATCCTCTCCACAGGCACAGGGACCATGCTGGGAGCCCAAGCCCATCCCAGTGTGTTGGTCCTGCACACTCAGTCCTGTCTCTGGATCTGCTTATCTTAAAATAGGAGCAATATTTGATTCTATTTTTAGAAAAGTTATCGCACCAAAAGCCTTTCCTGGTGTTTTTATTTATTCATTCATTAATTCATCTGCAGTTATCACAGTTTGGGGAGATAACACAACTCCTGTGCCCAGAGCAGGGTGCAGGGCTGAGGCTCTCAGGGACAGACCCAATGGCCCCGATTTGCTGTTTTGTGGGGCACTTTGGGCTCCTGGGCAGATCTGATGTGTCTGGGGCTGCCCAGAAGGGAAATGCAGTGGTTCTCAGTTGTTCTCATACCCAGGGGTTCTCCTGCCCAGGATGTCTCATACCCAGGGGTTCTCCTGCCCTGTTGTTCTCATACCCAGTTGTTCTCATACCCAGGGGTTCTCATACCCAGGGATTCTCCTGCCCAGGGGTTCTCATACCCAGGCTGCTGGGTTGGAATAAATCCCTTTTTTCAGCAGTGGGAGTCACCACCCTGGACGGCTCCAAACCAAATGGATGTGGCACTGGGGACACGGTTCAGGGGCAACGGGGGATTCTCTGAAAGTTGGATTGAATGACCTTGGAGGTGTTTTCCAACCTGTGGTCTGTGGTGGTTCCATCACCTGCGCAGCAGGTCCAGGGCACCAAGGAAGCATGGGAGGCAGGGAGAGGGTGGGGATGATTTGGGATGAGCAGAAATCAACCCACGGCAGAACTGCTCCAGCTCCTCAGGTTATGGGTGGAGTGTTGGTGGACTCTGCTTTGGAGGAACAGGACACAGGGAGGGGTGACACTGCCCAGGGCAGGATGGATGGATCTGGAATTGGGATTGTGTGGGGCTGGGATGGAATTGCAGCCTGGATCCTTTGAGTGCCCAAGGCCAGGGCTGGACATTGAGGCTGGAGCAGCCTGGGACAGTGGGAGGGGTCCCTGACCTGAATGGAGTGGGATGGGTGGATTTGAGTCCCTTCCACCCAAAATCATTGGGATTTTGTGATTCTAATTCAATGCCAAGATAACCATGACCAGTCCTGTGCAGAATGGCCATTCCAGCGGGGATTATTCCCTCGGGATCAATCCCTCCAGCTCCTGCACATCCCGCTCTCCTCACCCTCACTCCCTGTAAAGTCTCACCCCTGAACTCCTGGCCAGGAGGAGTTTTGTGCAGCTGGGTTATTCCAGTGTGGGTATTTTTGTGCCCCATTGTGCACAGAGTTTCCCAGCGTTCCTCACCTGGGTTTCCATGATCAGCTCCTTGCTCTGGAATGCAGGAATTGCTGAGGCAGAGCCGACACTGCCTCTGCCCTCGCAGCCATGCAGACATTGCTCATCCCACACAGTGGAGAAGGAGCGCCCACCATGGGGAAACACGGTGAATATTTTATGAGCTGTTAAACATTTATTAATCATTCATATGCAGATGATTAAAAAATTAATACAAAATCTGAGAATGATTTAGGAAGGAGTGAGCTCATGCTGACAGATGTGAGGAGCTGCTGGAAGGGGAGGGCAAGGGGAGGAGATGGCGCTGGAATCCTGTGGGAGCAATCCTGTCTGCTTTGCAAATATCAAACAAGCCAAATTCAACAGGCGCCCCGGTCCTGCAGCCCCCAGGAATGAGCTGGGGGGCAACAGAGGACAGACAGGGACAGCAGGGACAGCAGAGGCAGGTGAGGACAGACCGGGACAGGCAGGGACAGCCCCTGGCGAGGACACAGCACTGACCCAGCTTCTATAAAACACAGAAATATGTGGGGAAGAACAGAAGAGCTTGAACTTTCCCTCTTCTTTCTTTCCTTTCCTTTCCTTTCATTCCTTTCCTTTCCTTTCTTTCCTTTTCTTTCCTTTCCTTTCTTTCTTTCCTTTCCTTTCCCTTCTTTCTTTCCTTTCCTTTCCTTTCCTTTCCTTTTCCTTTCTTTCCTTTCCTTTCCTTCTTTCCTTTCCTTTCCTTTCTTTCCTTTCCTTTCCTTTTCTTTCCTTTTCCTTTCTCCTTTCCTTTCCTTTCCTTTCCGTTTCTTTCTCTTTCTTTCTTTCCTTCTTTCCTTCTCCTTCTTTCTTCCTTTCCTTTCTTTTCTTTCCTTTCCTTTCTTTCCTTTCCTTTCCTTTCCTTTTCCTTTTCCTTTCCTTCCTTTCCTTTCCTTCTTTCCTTTCCTTTCCTTTCTTTCCTTTCCTTTCCTTCCTTTCCTTCCTTTCCTTTTCCTTTCCTTTCCTTTCCTTTCCTTCCTTTCCTTTCCTTTCCTTTCCTTTCCTTTCCTTTCCTTTCCTTTCCTTTCCTTTCCTTTCCTTTCCTTTCCTTTCCTTTTCCTTTCCCTTTCCTTTCCCTTTCCTTTCCTTTCCTTTCCTTTCCTTTCCTTTCCTTTCCTTTCTTTCCTTTCTTCCTTTTCCCTTTCCTTCCTTTCCTCCTTTCCTTCTTTCCCTTTGGATAGGAGCCCAGGCTGTCCTGTATCTCTGCCTCTCCACTGCACTTGCAGTAGCTCCCATTTTTAGCATGAATAAGGAGATTTGTGTTTTCCGTCCCCATCTGGCACAGCCTGTACCCAGGGAAGGCTCTGGCATGAGGGGATCTCAGACATGACCCTGTCAGCCATTCCAGCATTATTCCCAATAATCTCATTCTTTATGCCTCAAAAGGAAGGAGCCCCATCAGAGGGTCGCTGTTTCCACGGCGCAGGCGTTTCAGGGAGTTCACTGTCCCCGGTTTGTCACAAACCCCACAGGAATGTGAATGTTTGACAACAGCAAAGGGAGGAGGAGGTTTCCCTGTTGTGCCTCATCCCGTGCCAGAGCTGGGGCAGCACAGAGCAGGCACATTGGGGATCATTCCCGGGATAAACACGGCCCCACAGCCCTGCCCTGGCACGGGCACTGCCAGCAGCGATCCCAGGGTGCCACAGGAACCGGGGATCCCAAATCAACACCGGGGCTGTCCCCTCCTTCCCCAGGAGCTGCCTTTTCACTGCGCTTCTCTCCAGAAAGAGCACAGGATGAGGAGAGGAGTGGCACAGACCCCCACCAAGGATAGGATGGATCCCGGAATCCCAGACTGGTTTGGGTTGGAGAGACCTCAAATCACCCAGTGTGCCACCCATTCCAACCAGGGACCCTCACTGTCCCAGGGTCCCCAATGTCCAGCCTGGCCTTGGGCACTCAAGGGACCAGGGGTGCAATTCATCCCAGCCCCTCCCCACCTCCAGCCCCAATTCCAATTCCCAATCCCTCCATCCCTGCCTGGGCAGTGTCACCCATTCCTGGGTCCTGTCCCTTGTCCCTTGTCCTTGTCCCTTGTCTCCTTGTCCCTTGTCCCCTGTCCCTTGTCCCTTGTCCCTTGTCCTTGTCCCTGACTCTCCACGCTTCCTGAGGTGCTTTTTGGCAGTGAAAGGGGCTCTGAGGTCCCCTGGAGCTGATGATTTTCATTTTCAAGATGATGGTTTTTCTTCACTGTGGCTGCCTGAAAGGCCAACAGAAATCTCGAGCAGGGGCCACGTAACCTGGAAATAGTTATTAAAATGAAAAATTAGTGGATTTGTAGGAATTAATTTGATTCAATAGGTTTCACGGAAAGCTTTCGCTAAAACAGCAATAACTTAAGAGAGATCAGATAGATTTTTAGATTTTGGTTGAATTACTTAGCTCTATTCACACATAAAAAGAGAGGAATGAGTGAGACTGAAATCTTTCCTTTTCATTTGATTAAATAATTGTTTGTTCCCCCCTCACAGAATTGAATGGCAATAAATCTTGTGGAATCCACGGGCCAGTTGCCCCCAGTGACACTTGAAATGGAGCCAGACTGAAACCCTTGAGAGTTCTGGTTACAATAGTGAGACAAATAAAATTATTTGTCCATTTCTGTGGGCACTAATGACAAATTTATTCTCTTTTAATCACAGTCTTCTATCAAAGCTTCTCCAGCGTGATATGAGTATCTATTATAGCAGCTCCACATCATGGTTTGAGAACTCAACAATAAATGGTTTTTTAATTGTATTTAAATGATGGCAATAATTCAGATGTGTACGATATGTTATTGACTGCACAAAAGGTGTGTCTGGTGTGTTTTTGCTATTAATTTTCCTTGGAATGGCAGTGCCAGCACCCCGTGTGTGGGTGGGGGATGCAGGGTGGGGACAAGGAGATGCTGTCTCTGCAAAAAAATGACCCTGACCTTTCCTCAGTGCTCCTTCTGTCGTGACAAATAGATTTAATTTCAGCACTTTCTAGGAAATTGCATCAATATTTACCCTAATTCTGGGAAGCTGCTTTGTTAATGTAAATTCTGTTCCTTACCCCAGGAGTGAGCCAATCCCACCATCGTGGCTCTGCTCTGCTGGGCACAGGGTGGAGGATGGCAGCAGTGGTGACAATGCCAGCCCAGGCCAGGTCCCATGGACACCCCAGGGGACAGATCTGCACTCACAGAGGAGAGGAGATGGCCTCAAATTGCACCTGGAGGTTTGGGTTGGATTTAGGGGAAATCTCCTCCTGGGAAGGGCTGCTCAGGGCAGCATGGAGTGCCCAACCTGGAGGGTTTAATGCCTGGGGATGTGGCATTTGGGACACGGGCAGGGGTGGCTTGGCAGGGATGGGTTGGACTCCATGCTCTGAGAGGGCTTTTCCAACCCTAATTGGTTTTTGTGATTCTGCTCTGTGATTCTGTTCTGTGATTCTGCTCTGTGATTCTGCTCTGTGATTCTGCTCTGTGATTCTGTTCTGTGATGTTCTGTGATTCTGTTCTGTGATTCTGTTTCTGTGTATTCTGTTCTGTGATTCTGTTCTGTGGTTCTGTGATTCTGTTCTGTGATTCTGTTCTGTGATTCTGTTCTGTGATTCTGTTCTGTGATTCTGTCTTTCTGTGTTCTGTTTCTGTGATTCTGCTCTGGTTTCTGTTCTGTGATTCTGTCTGTGTTTCTGTTCTGTGGTTCTGTGATTCTGTCTGTGATTCTGTTCTGTGATTCTGTTCTGTGATCTGTTCTGTGTTCTGTTCTGTGATTCTGTTCTGTGATTCTGTTATCTGTGTTCTGTTCTGTGATTCTGTTCTGGGATTCTGTTTCGTGATTCTGTTCTGTGATTCTGTTCTGTTCTGTGATTCTGTTCTGTGATTTTGTCTGTGTTTCTGTTCTGTGATTCTGCTCTGTGTTTCTGTTCTGTGATTCTGTTATTTCTGTGATTCTGTTCTGTGATTCTGTTCTGTGATTCTGCTCGTG
>VKON01003491.1:0-17662 GCA_009741485.1 Malurus cyaneus samueli | reverse complement strand
GACACCATTTGAATGGGTCATGTGTTGCATACGCCTAATTGTACAAATTTGGCACATCAGTTACAACCATTCAATGGAACTGGCTCTTTACTTTCAAAATTTTCAAAAATAACCAACAGCTGCAAAATCTCGTGCTATGGCAAAATGTTTCTGGAAAATACAATTGACCCAAAGTATCCAATGATGAATGTGATCAAATTGTGAATACCACAGGAGGAAAACTTCTTCCTCCAGGGATATTCTTGATTTGCGGACATTGGGCATGGCCAGGTATTCCTCATTTTCCAGTAGGAGGATGTCGCAGAAGGGAAGACTCAGACCACTCAATATGAGTGATAAAGCAAACTTCAACTTCATTCGTGTCACACACTGGTTATATGCTCATAGTTAATTATGCCTACTTGCTACAATATTATTGGCTAATAACAGAAACTTACATTCTTGTTTCATTCCCCTCTTTGTTTCTTTCCCAATCTCTCAAAAACATCCTGACCTTGACTATTCTTAGTGCTTGCATCCTGCAAATATCAAAAAGATTCTGTCTTTGAACACTCTGGACACACACATCCTGCAAAGTTTCCCATTATCAACACAGAGGCCCAATGCTGCCCCTGAGCAATATTTTTAGTTATTAATGCAAAGGCCTAAAATTTGCTAGCACCCAGTTTGCTTGCACAAGCCTTCCAGGGAGCTAAGTCCCTTTTCATGAAGCCATTCTGCAACAGGAGGACCTTGTTACCTTGGGAAATTAACTATGTTTACCCCAAGAATGCGACAAATTTGAATGCTATAGCTACTGCTAAATTGAGAAATAAGAGAACTGCACGATTGTTTGATGAAGCCTGCAATGATCATGTAAAACTGCCTTCTTTGGCATCAGTGATTGCAACATCTATTTTCTTACCAGGAGGGATGGCAGCCATGAATGCAAAGAATTTGAAACGCTTAGCCTGTTGGGGTGAGAAACAATTTAATTTGACTTGAGAAATGATTAGTGACCTTATGACAGATGTTGACAGTATCAGACATGCTGCTTTGCAGAATAGAGCGGCCATTGATTTTCTTTTGTTGGCACAGGGTCATGGATGTGAAGATTTTGAAGGAATGTGTTGTTTTAACCTTTCTGATCTTTCCACTTCCATTCAGAAAAAGCATCCTCAATTACAGGCTAATCAGCATTCAATTACAGTTAGCACTGATCCTCTCTCCACCTGGCTAAGCAAATGGGGAATTACAGGTTGGTTGAAAACTGTGTTGTTAGAAGGATTACGATTTGTATTAACTTTGGTTGCTATTATGTTGATAGCAGGTTGCGTGCTGCGATGCATTTATCATTTTGCAGAGAAGACTGTGCCACAGAGCTGGGTTGCTCACTAAGAAAGAAGGGGATATGTAGAAGGATCTGTGTTAGGTGGATCTCTGTTAGACAGGTTTTTGTGGGAACGAGGTCATGAATTGCTGTTACTGAGCAACCCAGACTACAAGATAGAGCAGAGTGAGATAGAAGAGGATGGGAAAGAGGAGGATGTGACTACAGCAGTGTAACATGTACCTTGCTGACCATGAAGAAGAAAAACTAGTAAGAAGCAAGAACAAAGAGCAATTGAAGTACAAAAGAACAATTGAAGAAGGAGCAAAATGCTGAAAATGCTGATTCAAAACTGCAAGGCATACAAAAACACGCTTTTGCAAATTACCAATCATATGCTGAAAGTAATAGACAGACTGCTAAATTAACCAATGAATAATGCAATCATATAAGAGGCTGGCTATGAAAGTAGATAAAAGAGCTTGTATTAGAAATAAACGGATCATGCTTATCGTATTGGTGTCTGCGTGACCTGTTATTCCCCATCACCCAACAGCCAGTTAGAGTTAAACAATATCCTTTAAGAAAAGAAGATAGAGAAGAGTTAGCCCAGTAATAGAAAACTTTTTGCAGCTAAGTTACTGAGAAATGCCAGTCTGAATTTAACACCCCTATACTACCCGTTCACAAACCTGATGGATCATACCGGTAGTACAGGATTTAAGGGCTGTAAATAAGATTACAGAAGACCTCTACCCTGTAGTGGCAAATCCATATACATTATAACTGAACTAACACCGAGTTAACTTGTGTTTACTGTTCTAGATTTGAAGATGCCTTCCTTTTGCCTCTCCTCTCCCGAAGCCAGCCAGAAAATATTCGCTTTTGAATGGAAAGCCCTAAAAGTGGGCTAAAACCAGCTCACCTGGACAGTGTTGCCTCAAGGGTTCAAAAATAGTCCTACCATATTTGGAGATCAACTTGCCAGACTTAGAATCCTGCAGGTCCAGCATCAGAAGGAAAACTGTTGCAGTATGTGGATGACCTCTTGATAGCTACCAAGACTGAAGAGGCTGTCTTACCTGGACAGTAAGCTGCTAAATTTCCTAGGACTGCAGGGACACAGGGTTTCCAAGAAAAAGGCCCAAGTAATGAAAAAAAGGTGATTTACCTGGGCTATGAGATCAGTGCGGACAAAGGAGCTTGGGGCAGGATCCAAGGAAGCACTCTGCCAGACCCAAAACCTCAGACTGTAAAGAACTCAAACATTCTTGGAATGAGGGCTGGCCAGACTTTGGGTTTATAATTATGTTACTTGTAAAGCCCTTTATGCTCTCATAAACCGGACAAGGACTTCCCAGTTGGACAAAGGAAGCCACAAAGGACTTTGAGCAGCTAAAGAATGCCCTCATGTCAGCACCAGCTCTAGGACTTCCAGACGTGAGTAAACCATTCTTTCTGTTCTCCCATGAGAAACAGGGAATTGCCTTAAGAATATTAGCACAAGACCTGGTTCCGTACCGACGGGCAGTTGCTTATTTCTCTAAGCAACTAGATACAGCAGCCAAAGGATGGCCGGGGTGCCTCAGGGCTGTTGCAGCAGTGGTGATGAACATTCAGGAGGCACGGAAGTTTACATTGAGCCAGAAAATGACTGTGCTGGTGTTAAACACAGTGTCCACAGTGCTGGAAATGAAAGGTGGCCACTTGCTTTCCCCACAGAGATTCTTGAAATATCAAGCCATCATGGTGGAACAAGCTGATGTAGAAATAGTGGTGACTAACATTGTCAACCCAGCTTCTTTCCTCAGTGGAAATGAAGAAGAGCCGGTACACCACGATTGTCTGGAGACAATTGAAGCTACATACTTCAGTTGTCAGGATCTGAAGCATACCCCTTTAGATGACACAGAAACCTGGTTCAGTGATGGGAGCAGTTACGTTATTAGTGGAAAGCGACACGCTGGGTATGCAGTTACTACCTGCAAAAAGGTAACAGAATCTGGACCTTTGACAACAAACACCTCTGCACAGAAAGCTGAGATAATTGCTCTGACATGTGCCCTGGAAATGGCAGAAGCAAAGAAAATAAACATCTACACAGACTCAAAGTATGCATTTGGAGTTGTACATGCACATGGAGCCATTTGGAAGGAAAGGGGACTGCTGAACTCACAAGGAAAAAATATTCAACACGCACAAAAAATATTGCAGCTGTTGGAAGCAGTCCAGCTACCTGAGAAGGCAGCAATCATGCACAGTAAGGCACACCAAAAGGTGAGCTCTGAATTGGAGGAAGGAAACGAGCTGGCAGACAGAGAGGCAAAAAGGGCAGCAAAAGGTCAGATAACAACAGAAGGAGCCCTGATCCCAGATGGGCAGGTCTCCCTAGAAGGTAAGCCTAAATACAATGAAGAAGATAGGAAGTTAATTAAGGATGAAAAAGGAACATATAACCAAGAGGGATGGGCTATTACAGCAGAGGGAAGGATAATAATCCCTTCTCATTTATTGTGGTCATTAATTAGGGAGGAATATCAGAAAACACACTGGGGTGTAGATACTCTGTATAATTATCTAAATGATAAAATTATTGCCAGGCATTTACAAGATACCATCAAGCAGGTAACCCAGCAGTGTGACATTTGCCTCCAAACTAAACCCAAAATTACTCACAAAGTAAAACTTGGTCAAATTGGAAGGGGCCATGGACCTGGACAGCACTGGCAAATTGATTTCACAGAACTTCCAAGAAAAGGTGGGTGTTGATATTTGTTGGTATTAACAGATATTTTGGTATTTTCAGGGGGTCCAGAAGCCCTTCCCACCAGAACCGCCAAGGCCTGGGAAATAGCTAAAGTATTGCTACGAGAAATAATGACCACCTATATGGTGCCTTTAGGCAAACCACTCAGAAAGATTGAAAAGCACATAGCCAGAACCCAAAGTCAAGGTTTAGATGGTCCTGTACATGATATTCAACCTGCGCATTATGTATATGTTAAGTCTTTTGCAGAAAAAACTCTGGAGCCACAGTGGGAAGGACCATTTCAGGTACTCCTTACCACTTTCACTGCAATTAAAATCAAGGAGCAGAACACCTGGACTCATCATACCAGAGTGAAGAGGGCTCATAATTCTCCATGGGAAGTCATGCAAGTTCAACCAGGAAAATTATTTTTCTCACTATCATAATTATAATCCAGGGATGGGAGAGTACCTCTAGCCAGGGCAATACTGATTAGCCTTGGTCTCAAGGTGTCTGGCGGTATACTGGATCCATGGGGAGGTATTCTGATATAAAGGGTTTAAATCTGTTAACTGTGGTTATGCATGAAAATCAGGTATATGCAAGACAAGAATGGAAAAACAAAGGTTGTGGTAACTTCAGGGGACTGTAGGTGAGGTAATCAAAATAGAATGCTGAATGGTTAATGGGACTGCCTATGAGAAAGCAATCAAAATAAGTGTCTCGGCTACCCCTACTGATAAGCATGATGAAATTTGTACCAGTTCAAGTGAATTGGATTGGTGGTATATTTTACATTAGTACAGACTGTTGAGGTGGTTTGTCTTTGGGCCCAGGATACAATAGGGCTCTCATTCAAATTTAAAATAAATGCCATATTTGGACCTGTTACAACCTATGCCAGCACTCAGGCCCAAATCCAAACCACACCACCTAAACTTGAACCCAAAATTTATGAAACTGGCCCATATGTAATAAGAAACACGGGTTAACAACAATTGTTGTTTAACCCAGAGTGGTCTCTCAAGCATGTTGAACTGACAATGCAAATCAATGTTTCTGAAATTCAACCAACATGTTCTCCTTTCCTACAAACATCCTTCAAGGGATAGATAACTTGGCTGAGGAAACAAGTGCCTTCATGGGTAGAACACGAAGGAACTTAACTGGAGTGTTTGGGACAGGATTAGGAGTTTTTAAATGGAATTGATTTAGAAATATTAGTGAATAAATTGGCCACTGTAACTAATGATTTAGTAAAATTAAGACAACCCCTGCAGTCTTCTCTATTATCATTAGGGAGTGAACAGTGGCAAGTTTCAAAAGTGTTACCAAAATGGGAAGAAATTAATGAACAGGCCCATGAATGAATAATAAATGCACTTGGTATAGTCCAGGACAATGTATCCTTAGCCCTTAGTTGTATACAGGCACAACTATGGACACAGTCAGCAGCTGCCTTAATTATAAGAGAAGGTAATGAAGGCACTTTTCCCATTGAAATTCGGAAAATTGTTTGGGACAATGCCACTGATGTAGAAAGAAAATTTCAATCTTGGTGGACCATGGTAAACTTTACCTATGACCCTTCTGACAATATGGCCACAGCCTTTGTGCTCACTATACGTAATGCTACTGTCTACATTATCCACCCCATTGTTGCAAAGGATTAAACCTGAGAAACAGTGCTCTATCCCTCTAACATAGGGTATGGGCCCAGATGTAGAGAAAAAGTGCAAACTGTAATTTAGAACCCTGTATTGCACGAGAACAACAAGGGTTTATCTGTGAAAGCAATACAATTGATGCCCAGGACATATGCCTTGATACGGAGCAAGGCATTTGCCACTTCGAAGTCCATCCAGATTCCAGTCAAAAGACTGTGCTTGTGTACATTGGTCAAGGTTGTGTGTGCTTAAGGACCGTTTGTGCTTCTATAAAGATAGATAGTGATAACATAACCTTAAATGTTAAGAATTATTCTAATTTTGTATCTGTAATTTTGTTAAGATATTGGGTGTGACTTTTCGTATTTTGCTCCAGTTGTATCCCACCAATTGATAAAGTCTAATTACACTATGTACCACAAGTTGTCACCCATACCTATTGGAATGAACCTTACATTAATAAGACAATTAGTAAAGCATCAAGACTTGATTGAAATTTTGAAAGAAATCCAGGAAAATGAAAGAAAACTTTAATTACTATACATCATGACTCAGAAAAGATAAGCAGAATCCTGCAAAGGGCAAGACAAGATGCAAGTCATCACTGGTGGGATGTGCTCTTTGGGTGGTCACCTACTGCAACTGGTATTCTAAATACACTTTGTCACCCTATTGTTGTTCTTTTATTATTAGTTAGTGTTAGCTTCATTTTATCTTTTGTGTTATTTGTTTGGAATTGGCGAATGTTACAACGAGTAGCGATTCTGACTTCTCTGTCAAACGCACATGGTAAAGCATTGAGAGACACCTTTCATAAAAGTTTATTAGAAGAAGAATGTATGTATTAGTAAAAGAATTTACTAATTTTATAGAAAAGGGGGGAATGATGCAGGGAAGTTAGAAGTTACAGGGTAACTTGTTAGAAACTGCTTGCTAGACAGTGTATATTGCTTACTTAACATTGATTGTGTTTGTCAAAGCAGAATGAGAAGTAAAAGATTATTGACAAAAGCAGGGACTGTGACCCAGCCCTTACGCGTGGAACCCCTACTCTGGTCAAAACCAGAGTTGTTGTTTTGGACTTGGGCCGGGGACCCAGAGAGCATGCACAAAAGAGAAAGGTGAAAAGTTCAAGACAAGAGGATGAGTATTTTACTTCCTCCTGGACCCCCGGAGCCCACTACCAAATAACACCGCGCAGGCGTGAGCGCATGGAAATGACTTTTAAACTCATTATAATACGAAGCGGGGATAGGTCATGAATATGTATAGGCGAATTGCGAAACTCGGTGAATGTGTAACATGTAACCTGATATATACCAAGCGATGTCCGTGCTGGGGTGTGGGCGGCTTTGAGGAGAACCTCCTGCTCACCCAGCGCTGCAATAAACATACCTACTTCACAACTTAAAATTATATAAGTTGCGGAGTCTTGCTCAGATAATTTTTGGATCAGTGAGAATTGAAATCCCACCTGAAAAACATCAAAGACCAAATAAAGAAGTCAAATTTGGAGGCACTTAGTGGCTGGCTGGCAGTGCAGTAGTTCCTCCAGACACTTGAAAGGAAATGGAACAAATACAGATGCCCCAGTCAAAGAAAGAATAACAGCAGTTAATGGGCACTTTAGAATAGTGGAGAAAACACATAGCTGGATTTTCTATTATTGCTCGTCCCCTCTACTCACTTCTATGCAAAACAAAACCGTGGGGATGGAATTCAGGACATGAAGAGGCAGTCAAAACCTTGACATTGGAATGAAAAATGTATCAGTCATTGGGACCAGAAAACCCCAAGATCTTCGATCAGAATGGGTTTTGCAGAGCATGGTACTTACTGTAACCAGTTTCAAACTGGCCCTGAAGGACCAAAGAGACCTTTACTGTTTAGTTCTACTGCATCTAAAGAGACAGAACAGAGATCTGAATGGGAAAAAGGACTCTTATCCTTAGTTGAGCAGTGAAACAAGGTGAGAAAATCCATCAAGAACAGCCTGTACAAACCAGAGGAGCCTTGAATTTGCTGGGGTCTATTTTAAAGGGGTCTGCTCCCCCAGAAGGAGTTGCACAAAAATTCAGTCAGGAAATGGTGTGCCTGTCTAGTGGCAGTTGCAGAAGGAATGAAATGAGCAGAAGGACCCACTAAAGTTTCTAAATTACAAATGACCCTCAATGCATATCCATTAGCATGACAACCTTTCAAACCCTCCCCAATTTTAGATGCACCTCCCCTTGGTGAGGGGATGCCAACAGAAGATCTTTGGTTCACTGATGCCTCAGCAAAGAGGGTCAGTGGAAAATGGCAATACAAGACAGTTGCATTAAACGTCACTACAAACAAATAATAGAAGAGGGTGAAGGCAGTGCACAAGTGGGAGAGTGCAGAGTAGTTGTTGGAGAAGTTCCAAATGGAGTAAAAATAATTTCTGTGGACTCCTGTGCTGTTTGGGCTGGTGCTACCCAGTGCCTCTGCCAATGGGAATCACAGAATTGGGAAGAAAATGTGTCTCCCATCTGGAGATGTCAAGACTGGCAATAATTATTAGATATAGCCAGGAAAACACCATTCAGAATAGGATGGGTCAAAGCCCATGCCAAAGATAACAAAACAGCCACGAAGTGGAATAGAAAGGTGGATTAATTAACCAAAATCAGGGAAATAAAGATACAAGACTCCTCCAATCAGGAATGATATTGGCTGGGAGAATGGTTGTGTCAGAAATGAGGTCACACTGGCAAAACAGCGCTTTATTTTGCTGCACAGAGCAAAGATTTTCCTAAACAGGAAAACTTGTGAAATCATTCTTACAGGATGTCCTCAGTGTAGATTCAAATTACAATTAGATCATCCTGTTAAAGCACCACCCCTAGATATGAGTGAAGGAAAAACTCTGGTCCGCGTGGCAAATTGATGACATCGGGCCACTCAAACCCTCAGCAGGACACCACTACATCCTCACAGGTGTGGAAGCTGTCTCAGGCCTGCTGATGGCAACTCAATGCTGAAAAGCTGATGGTCAGAACACAGTACAAGGACTGTCATGGTGGTTCTCAAGTCTGCCAGCTCCTGATACGGCTCAAAGTGATAATGGCTCACATTTCTCCTGTAAGTGGGTTCAAGAATAGGCCAAACAGGAAGGAATTCAATGGATATTTCACACTCCATACTACCCTGAGTCAAATGGAATCCTAGAAAGAGCTAATGGCTTATTGGAAAAGAACCTTAAACCACACCCAGCTGGGTGGGATGCTCAACTCCCCAAAATACTGCAGCAACTGAATAATCACTGTGGGCCTGCTGGGAGTCCTGTGAGCAGAGCATTCTTAACAAAACCTGAATCAGTTGCTCCTCGTCCTGTTAAGGGGGAGCATCTGACAGTACTACAACCACGACAACCTGTTTTTGTAAAAATACCATAAATTGGAATTGTGCCTATGACTCTGACTTCACCTCATGGTCCACTTGCTTGGGAAGCTGCTGATAACAGTGGTACAAAACACAGAATCAGTGCAAGGTGGATTTTTCCTTCTTTTTAATTGGGTGACCTGTCTGGGCAACACCACCTTCCCCAAGACCTGTTTTCTTCTTATTTTTCTGGGAATAATACTGGGAATTATGTCAACATATCTCTACTGGAGATGTAGTTCTTCTCACAGAGGAGATCAGTACCCGAATGAACTGGACTGGATACAGGCATCACCAAGACCGACCCTTGGGAAGAAGACCCTCACTTTTCCTGTTGGTAGTGGTCACTATGATAACTTGAGCTTGAATGCATTTCAAGGATAATTGCTAATAAAGGAAGCTATAATTGTAAAAACGTAGAAATTCCACCTAAGAACATGAGTTTTGCAGGACAAAATTTCACTCTAATATATGAAACACAACCTCCAAGCACCAAATTTACTTGCTCAGCTTCCAGAATACTTCCTTAGAGGAGCAGAGCAGATGTTGTACAAGGCGCTCTCCCAGCACCACACTGAAACAATGGGCTGTGAATGCTCTCAGTGCAGGCCAAGCCAACACCTCTTACCCTCTCAGCTGCATCCAAGCTCAGCTGTGAATATAACTTCCTGTAGCAGCAGTTATAAGGGAGGACTGTGAAAGGACATTGCCCACTGAAATTTGGGCAGTGATCTGGAATAAGTGGCAAACTGTTGATGCATGTGTTACGTAAGAATAACAGGAATTTGTTTGTGAAAGGAACACTGTCACAGACCAAGGCATTTGCCTTGACACTGAGCAGAATGTTTATCATTCTAAAATACACACTGAGGAAGGTCTTGACACTGTACTTCTATGTCCTGTGTTTGTATGAGAACTATTTGTAGTTCCACAACTAGAGAGTACATCATTACACAAATAAGTAATCACTTGAACATTTGTATTTGTAATTTTTCCAAAATTAGTGGATGCAGCTTCAACTGTTCAGTTCCTGTCCCAACCCTGAATTACTGTAATCCTCCTACACATCCTATCAAGAGTTACTGCTCACTCTTATTGGAATGAACTTTACATGGGTGAAAAATTACTGCAGCACAACAACCTGTGCCGACTGCCAGAATGCGTGAAGTGATGGACACAGAACTCTGATCACTGCTCATCATGATCCAGAAGGAACACACCATGTCTTGGAAAGAGTGATAAGAGATGGAGAACATCACTGGTGGGACATTATGTTTAGGTGGTCATTACCCACAAGAGGAATTCTGGATCTAATATTACATTCTATTATAATCTTGATGATTTTTCTCTCATTTTATTCATTGCTAAATATTGTCTTTATGTCAGAGTGTAGATATTAACTAGACAGGTAACACTATCACACAAACCTCCTTGCATGTTCAATATTGTTCTGTCGCCATTGAGTCATAAAAGGTGACCTGATCCAAAATTTCCCTCACTTTGTACACAATTAAATCTCTGTTTATAGGCACAGAGGCAAGAGGCAACCAGAGCGGCTCTCTGTGAAGCAAGAGAAGTTGACTTTAGTCAGGGGGTGGATTGTGCTGGTGCATCCCCCCCATCTCCTCTTTTCCAGGCTGCAGTGTGATCTGAGAAATGCTCGTTAGGCCTTGGCCTTGAAAACACCACCTGGGCTCAGCTCAGTTTCTGAGCTTATCAAAAACACTGTCAGCTCCCAGCAACTCCTAACAAGCTTCTCTTTTCCTCATGGACAGCCTTGGAAAAGATTTCTCTGGCCCAAATGGCATAACGTGCCTGTTCTCACATTTGCAAAGAAAGTACCAAACTGAGCTCAGGATGAAGCATCGTTATGACTAAAGCTCACTCTCTTGTGACGCTATAAACAGTGATCCAAAATGGGGCCCTTTGAGCTCTCCTGTCCCTCTGAGCGGGACACCTCTGGGAGCAGCAAACCCTGGCTGTGTGCCATAGCTGGAGGATGGTGGAACACGAGGTCTCCTGGGCCAATCCCCTCTCTCCTCGAGGCCCCATCCATCGCCCATCGGGAGATGCAAACGCATCTCAAGTGAATATTTCACCGACCTCTGAGGGGAATTTTTCACCGGTAACTTGCTTGCACTGAGTGTTTCTGTCTGTGTGCATGCCCCTGAGCGTGTGCTCTAGTAAACCTGGGAGAAATAGTGCTTTCTCAGATGCTGAAGTACCTCAGATATGTACATAATCCAGGCCTGGAAGTACAGTTAAGTTGTAGGTAGAAACTTGCTTCAATACTTCTGTGTTGTTTTGCTACGTTGTTAAAAATAAGTTGCAAACTAAGCTAAGTATTGCTAAATGTCTTTCTGTTCAGTTGCTAACTCCCAAGTTGTAAGTTAAGTTAAATGGTGCCAAGTGTTATTCCTCTCTTAGATTGCTAAGCTATAAATTAAGTTGGGTATAAATTAAGTGAAGTCACCAGGCTTAAGGTGTAAGTTAAGTTAAAGTGCTGTTAAGTTTGAGTGTTGTGAAGCTTTTGGGCCATGCTGCTTTTTATCCTTGCCCTGACTGTACTTTTGTCCCTGGTACCAGTCACACACCCACACACACCCCCCAGGTAGTTCTGGGTTCATTCCTGCTTTGATTGCCTGGATTTGGTTTGGTTTTGTTGTCGTTTGCTTTCCCGTGCTGTGCCTGAGCTGTCCTATCCGTGGAACAGTTAACCTTGCCAAGGAACTTGTGCTGTCACTTGATATTGAATCTGCCTTCTGCTCATCCCCTTGCCATGGTTTGTTAAGGGATCTCAAATGCTCTTGTTTGTGACTCTGTCCCAGGGGATTTTGGGGCCGAGAGTCAGGAATTGGAGGATACAGAGCCCAGCTGGGGATTCCTGGCTGGAGATCGAAGTGGACAGTGGGATTAGGAACAGGGCTGCAGTTCTCAGCCTCTGCAGGCGGCTCCTGCGCAGGGGGAGGGACAGGAACCCTTCAAGGAAGATCTGGCACAATCCCAGGGTTGTGATCCAGACCCTTCCCAGGATCCATCCCCTTCTCTGGACACTGCAGCTGCTGAGGGACTCTGTGAACTGGAGGGCACTGGGGAACCGGCAGGTGAGACATAAACGTGGGAAGAACAGGAAACTCTGAGCTGGGAGGTGTACCCATCCATGGCAGGGGGTGAATGGGATGCTCATTAATGTCCCTTTTCTCATTCAAAACATTCCAGGACTCCCAGATTCTGTGGTGAGACCAGGCAAGGCCAGTGACTGTTCACCAGCCGCTTATCCCAGTCAAAACCAGTACAAGAGGACAGGGTCCCCCTGCTGAGTCCCACCTCCCCCTCCCCACAGCTCCCGGGAATCTGGGGGCACTGGGAAATTGGGAAATGAGACCTAGAGGCTGGAGAACAGGGCCCCCTTTCCTCCTCCCTTTTCCCTCTGTGACCCCCCAGGGCACCTCCCTGAGCACAGCCAGGCCCCAAATGGATTTGGAACCGAGAGTGGGAAAAACCCCATGGAAGGAACTGCAGGAACAAGAGGCATTTCCCAGGGTGCTCCCAGCCCCGCTCAGGGAGGGGACAGGGGACACTCAGGTGGCATCAGCTGTGCCTCAGCCTTCTCACCCCCTCGCCCTGGTGATGTCTTTTGTCCCTCTCCCTGTCGCACACCAAACCGGGGGCATTTCTCTGTTCCAAGGAGCTGCTGATCCTCAAACAGGAGCACTGCTGGGATGGTCCAGAACACTCCCTTTGGTGTCCAGGGGCTGGAAATTTTCTCCCCTCTGAACAGTTTCACCTCCCCTGTGTCCCTCCTGGGTCACAGCTCTCCCAGTTCTTCAACAAAGGAGGCACAAAGCGCAAACAGGCAGCAGGAAAATCTTCCAGGTCACTGCCGGCTCCGGAGGAAATCTAACACAGACAGTCAGAGCAGGTGCCCAAAGGGCTTTCTCAGGTGCCCCACAACAGGGCCCTTCTTTGTGGTCAGTGTGGCGTGAGGAGGGAACATCTCCTGGAAATGTCACGGGATGTCACAGGGGAATGGAGGCAGCTGCAGCTCCTGCAAATCCCAGCTGGGAACTGTCACTGCTCTGTGTCCTCGAGGTCACCCTGAGGAGCCTCTGAGCCGGGTTGGGAGCACAGGACCCTCGGGCAGGAAGGTGACCCCTGCCCAGGGCCATCCCTGGGGCCAGGGGCGCTGTGGGAGCTGTGTCCCAGTGCCAGCCCAGGCTGGAGCCAGAGCCCTGCTGGGGACACAGCCCTGGGACCGCCAGTGTGGGACAACTCAGCAGAGCGGGATCAGGGCAACCTGGGGGGACACGGTGGCCCTGGGGGGGACAGGGGACACAGGCAGGGGATGTTCCCCTATGGGCCAAGAGCAGTTTGGAGTTGCAGTGCCAGGAATGGGCTGGAGGTGGGCACTGCAGCCAGCCCAGCAGTGCCCCAAGGCAGCCCTGGTGTCCCGGTGCCACCATTCCCCAGCGCTCCCCTGTGACTCCAGACACTGCAGATCCCATTACCCAGGTGTCCCCATGGGAGAGTCACCCACTGTCCTCCATTTTCCTGATCCCAGGATCCTAGTGCTCCAGGAAGTGGGATCAGTCCAGCCTCAGTTTACCCATGAGACTGAAACGGGAACATGGACAATTCCGCTCAGCCACGCTGGGTTTGGGGCTGGGCTCAGCTCTGGGTTGTCCCACAGGGAAAGCTCTGGCAGGGGAGGGCACAGGGAGCTGGGGGGATCTGGCTCTGGGGCTGCTGGAGGATGGATCGTGTTGGAGTGGGGCTCATCCCCACAGGGTCCCCGGCTGCCTTTGGCTCCCTGCCTGCCCCCCTTGACCCCACAGGTGCCCGGGCCCTCGCAGGGGCTTTGGCCCCGAGCAGAAGCTGGCAGGATTGCCGGGGAGGGGCTGGGTCAGTGCCCCAGGTGGGATGGACTCTGAGCCAGGGCCGGGCTTGTGGCCAGGGCTGGGGGCTGTGCCAAGCCGGGCTTTGGCCCGGGGCTGTTGGGGAGGGGGCAGGGAGGAGTCCCGGCAGGGATAAAGGTGCTCCTGCCCTGCTGCAGCCTCAGGCAGCGCTGCCCAGGCCAGAGGAAGATGAAGGTGGCTGTGCTCAGCGTGGCCCTGCTCCTCTCCATCCTGCTGTGCCCCCCGGCTCAGGCCTCGCTCCGGGATCGATGCCCCTGGGCCAGGCTGCGGGATTGGAACTGTCTCCAGGACTCTGGCTCCGGTACGTGATTGCTTCATCGTGGTGAGCAGGAAATCTCTTGCCTTGAAATCTCTGGGCTTTCCTGGGATTTTTCCTCCTGGATCGGGGGCACCCATGGGCTGGGGGCGTTTAGGGACACCTGGGGCCCCCCTCAAGCCACAAAAGGTCCTGTGCTGACCATCCTTTCCTTCCCCAGGCCCTCCTGCGACATGGACACAGAGGGGTGGTTCCATCATCGTGGTAAGTTCTGGAGTTTGGGGGTGCACCCAGTGTGAGAACTGGGGCCAGTTTGGTCCCCCTTCCCTTACTGGGACGGGGGACACCCCGGTGATGTGTCACGGTCTCATTGCAGGGGGAAGCCACAGTCAGGAGGATAATGGATGGCACGGTGGGTACTGGGAATTCTTGGCCCAGACCCTCCCCTCTCATGGCCACAACCCTTCAGGGCATCCCAGTGCACCCCAGTGCACCCCAGTGCTTCCCAGAGAGGGCCCCCACTGTATTCCCATTAATCCCAGTACTCCCAAGAGCACCCCAGGTATGCCTCCCCCTTGTATTCTCCCTTATCCCAGTGTACCCCAATAACCCCCACAGTGTAATGTTCCCAGTTCATTTCCCCCCCTCTCTCCCCCCAGTCCTTTTTCATTCCCTTTCCCCATGGTGGGAATTCTCTTCTTCCAGTGTCTCCCAGCGCCTCCCAGTATCTCCCCTGTCCCCATACACCCAGTGTCTCCAGAACACTCCTGGTGTCTCCCAGTACCCCCTAACCCTTCTTTTATTCCCAACTTCTCCATGGATGACCCAGGCAATCATCAATGACCCACCTGCCCCATGGGAGGTTTAGGTGAGAAATCTTGGGGGTTCTCCAGCCCCCCAAAGGGTCCTGGGGGGTTTTGTGGGGGTTCTGGAGTCCTCTGGGCCGGGCAGAGCTTGGGGACGGCAGAGGGACATGGGGGGGGGGGCTGCCCCCAAGGCTTTCCTTGCACTGGGGGCTCTGGGGGTCATTTTGGGGGTCACTGTGGAGGGGTTTGGGGCATCCTGGGGGGAGGAGCTCTGGGAGGAGCTCCCCTTGGATCTGAGGAGCCAAGTCCTGTCCTGGCTCTGTCCAGGGCCCCAATTCCCTTCTGTCACAGAGGGGTGGGGACAAGGCCTCTCTCCTGTCCCAGTGGGCACAGGGGGTCACGTTTTGGGCTCTGTCTTTTAGGATTGGAACTGGCAGTGACACTCAGCTTCTGTCCCACTCCAGTGGCATGAGGAGATGGTCATCCCTGGAGCACACCCCTGATCCCTGGGAGCCCTGGGAATTTCCCTGCAATGATCAATAAACCCCTTCAGCAGAGCTCTGTGTCTGAGTTTGGGGATGGGGGATTTGTTTCTGCCACCGGCTCCTCCTCAGGGAGGGGATTCCATTTCCATGGGGTCTTTTGTCCAGGACCTGCTCCAGGTCCCTTCTGTGGGGTCAGGAACTGCCCCAGGTCCCTTCTGTGGGGTCAGGAACTGCCCCAGGTCCCTTCTGTGGGGTCAGGAACTGCTCCAGGTCCCTTCTATGGGGTCAGGAACTGCCCCAGGTCCTTCTGTGGGGTCAGAAACTGCTGCCAGGTCCCTTTCTGTGGGGCCAGGAACTGCCCCAGGTCCCTTCATGGGGTCAGGAACTGCTCCAGGTCCTCTGTGGGGTCAGTCCCTCACTCCCATCTCAATTTCTTCCCCCTCCACCATTTGAGAATCCCCCTCCTCTTTTTATCACCAAAAACCAAGCACAACAAATTTTTAGGGGGTGAAATTACCCATTTTAATAAGAATTGCCATTTGAAACAAATAAATAATAGTTAAAAAGTCAATTAACACCACGATTACATCCATCTCTGCCCTCACGTTGCGGAAATGAGGCCAGAAAAGGAATTTGGGTGGATTTACCACCCCACTTTTTCTTGCCTTTTATGCCATTTGCATCGAATTTACCAAATTCCACCATTTTTATGGTGAAAAAATCACCGAATGGCCTTGTTTCCCATGGAAATTCACATTCCAAATACAGAGTTGTCGGGAGGAGCCAAAATGATTAAAAATGGGCAAATTCCACATAACAAGGGAGGAATGGCAACTTCCTGAATAAATTAATGTGGAATAGATTAATGCGGAATAAATTAACAAAAAAGGAGGCAGAAAGGCAGAAAAAAACGAGAAATAATTTATGGAGGTGAGAAAGTTCCAGTTTTCATCCGGGCGTGTTGTGGGTTTAAATTCCTCTTTTTTTGTTCACTTTGGGAATTTTTTTCCTTCCCCCATTTGTTGCTGGGATACCTTGATGGCCGAGCTGTTTTGTTATGGCCGGCGATTGAAGAGAACAATGACAACCTATGGCCACACCCTAAATGGGGAGACCAGCTTTGTGTGTGGTAGGGTGGATTGGGGAGTAGGGTTTTTTTTTTTTTTTGTTTTCGTGCGCTTGGGAGAGAGAGGGGTTCTCGCCTTCGCGCCCCGTGTTTTTTCAATTTCGTCAGCGGGGGTTTTTGCTAGGACTCCACTTCAGGAGGTGAACTCTGCTCCGTTCCCGTCTCGCGTCTGCAGGATTCCTGCTCGTCTCTTTTGCTGTCCTGGATTTCTTCTGTCCAGAGAGAGCACCGGCGTTTTTTTTCCGCTGTGAGTTTGCAGACGAAACTTTTCTTCTCACCTCTGCATCTTGTAATGGAATCCCCAGCCGCGGAGATCTGACCAGCCGGGATTTGCACCACCACGTCCCTGCATCTGTGAGGACCCATCGTGCCCTCCCTGCCTCAGCCGGGAGCCAGCGGCGCCGCTGCCAACCAAACTGTATCTGCCAAGAAGAGATGTTTCCATAAGGCTGTCACTAGGTTTGGACTGCGCTGTTGTTGCATTGTTATTACTACTTGTTTCACCTTGTTATTTATATATAAATTAATAAATCTTATTTCCTTTTTACCCATATTCTTGCCTGAAAGCCCGTGATTTTTTTTTTTCAAAGCTGTAATAATTCGAGAGGGAAGGGGGTCATACCACCACTCCAAGGGGTCCCTGCCTTCATTAGCAAATACCTGTCTTCAAAACGCGGGAACATCATGGCTCTTTTCCTCTCCAGGGTGCTGTGTTGGGCACATCCTTGACAGTGTAAGGAAAATAATCCACAAGACCCAGAGGTTTATGTCTAAAAAGGAGACAGAGGAGTCCGCAACTTTATTCATGAATAAAGGGAGAGGTCATGGGCATTTCCCATGGGTCTCTTCAAATTCATAGAGGACGGCCCTCCTTTATCCCATTTCCCGCCGCGGTTCCCTTTCTTTCCCCATGGGCTGAGGTACTTGAAAGTTACAGACTCCC
>VKON01003490.1:5849-17252 GCA_009741485.1 Malurus cyaneus samueli | reverse complement strand
ATCCACATTCCAGCCCAGCGGGGCTGCCAGGGCCCAGGCTGGAATTTTGGGAACATCTGAGGGACGGGAGCAATGGGATCTTGGGAAAGGAGCAACCCCTGATTTACAGAATTAATTATCTGAACCGCTGGTAATTAATTTTCCAGGATCCTGGGCTCTCAACCCAGGTGGAAGCTCACCCTGAAACAGCGCTTGGACAAGATGGAAAAGTTTGGCCAACCGGCAGGGCCGGAATGTTTTCCCAAATTTTTTCATCCAGAGCCAATAAAAACTTTCCAAATGACCCCGACACAAGGGGTGGACGGATCCCTTCAACCTGGGATGGTGGAAGGTGTTTGGGAGGTTGGAACAGGATGATCCCAAAGGTTCCTTCCCAACCCAACCCATCCCATGGTGCTGTGACATCTGGGCAGGCAGAACCTTCTCATTTAAAAATTAAATATTATTACAATGACAATGATGATGATAATATCAATTAAAAAAAAAAATTAGAAGAATTATATTTTAGGGCCAGGCTGGTCCCAAACTAAAAGCTGAGGTTTCTGAGGCTGATTTTTGGACTTTCTGATCTAAAGGCAATGAAGAGAGAAAAAAAAAAACCCAGAACCTTCTCAAAGTAACAGCAAAGGGATGAGAGGCACAGGGAGAAATCACAGTGGGATACCAGGAAAAAAATAACATTTCCCAGTGGGAAAAAAGGTGGGAAAGGAGGCCAAAAAGGTTGAAAGTGTCTGGAAAAGGTCCTGAGTAACCTGGGCCATCCTTATCTCGAGTCCTGCTCAGGACAGAGGGTCCAGGGTCCTCTGTGGCCAATACTCCTCAATCTTCTGGAATGTTCTTTTTCCCCAAGAAATCAGAGTTTTTTTAGAATTCCCACCTTAAAGCATCTCATTGGATCTCGGATCTGTTCCCTCCCTGCTCCTCAGGGAACACCAGGATTACAAATGGGATGGAAGGAGCTGGGGATGAGGAAGGAGAGGAGAGATTTGGGGCAAGAACATGATAAAAAAGACAAAATTATGGCAAATGTGAGCAGGGAGAGATGAGTGTGTGCCCAAAGGTATCGGAATCTGCCTGGAGTGGGGAAAATATCCTGACATTCCCAACCAGAGCAGAAGTTAAATGTAGCTGGGAGAAACCATCAATAATTTGATCAATAATAAGGGCCAGATCCTGCCCAAAAGTTCAAGAAAAGCTGTCACTGGCTCCGTTTGGAAAGTTCCCACCCAGATTTTCCATTCCAGGTCCCCCTCCTCCAGCTGTGCCCAGGACATGGGATTGGGAAAACCTCCCGGAATATGAAGAGAAAACCTCCCTGAACACATTCCTGAGGGAATTCCCAAAGGGATTCCATCCACCCCACAGCTCAAAGGGAGCCCTGCACTCTCTGGGTCCCTTCTGCCCCTTCCCACATGGGAGAAGATCTCAGGTTCTGATTCAAGAACAATTGAAAGGGTTATTTAAGGGAAAACCACCTCAAAATATTGGAACTCTGCAAAGAGATCCCACAGGGAATCCAGAGGAGCTTCCCAACCCCAGCCCTGCATCCCAAACGTTTTCATTTGTGGTGCGTTGCTCAAACCCTAAATGAGGCATCAGCCATCCCAAAAAATGGGATTCTACATCAATTCAGGCTCAATTCCTGCCCCAATTCCCTGCAGGGATCCTCTCAGAGCTGGAATGTGACCCCTGTCCCCCTGAGCTCCAGGTGGGATGGAAGGGAACTCCCCCTCTCCGTGGGGCGGGAGAAACCACAGGATCCCTTTGCTCTTTACCTGGAGTGAAGGTGAGGAAACAAAATTCCTGCAGGAATTCCCTTCCCTTCCTTGTCCACGTCTTCCCTGGGATGAGATCTGCAACTTCCGACTGACTATTTCCCAAAATTATTCCCCAAAATCCTGCAATGCTTGGATTTGCTCCGCAGCTTCGAAATGCACAGGAAGATGTTCCCTGACCGGACTCTCCCATTCCCAAACCCCAGCCTGGATTGGGATCTGGGATGCCCCATGAAAAATCAAACCAATCAAACTCTTGACGATCAATAATTGGAGTCAAACGAGTGCAGAATGTGAGGATCCCCTCAGAACAAAGTGCCAGGGCTGCAATATGGCAAATCCCACAGGAAGAGCAGGAGGAACGAGGGGATTAAACCAAACTGTTCCCATTCCCATTTTCACCTCTCATTTCTTTCCCATTTCCTTCACCTCTCCAGGCAAGGAGGAAACTCAGCCTAGGAAAACACAGAGCTGGTGCTTGAGAATCCCAGAAAAACTCCATTAACCATGGAATCATGGAATGGTTTGGGTTGGAAAAGGACCTTAAAGAACATCCTGATCCCATGGCAGGGTCACCTCCCACTGTCCCCAACGTCCAGCCTGGCCTCGGACATTCCCAGGGATCCGGGGCAATCTGGCAATTCCAGCCCAGCCCCTTGCCACCCTCCCAGGCAGGAATTGCTTGCCAAGATCCCAGCCCAAGCTCCCCTTTCCCAGTGGGATCCATTCCCTGTGTCCTGTCCCTGCAGCCCTTGGCCCCAGTCCCTCTCCAGCTCTCCTGGAGCCCCTTCAGGCCCCAAAAGGGGCTCTGAGCTCTCCCTGTGTCCTTCCCTTCTCCAGGGGAACACTTCAAGATGTTCTCACAACCTTCCCACACGCTCTCCTCTCCAGTCCATGTCCCACTGGATCCCCTCGTCTCCCTGAAGAGTTTGGACCACGCCACTGAAACAAAAACCCTGGGAAGCTTTTCCACCTCCACTGACAGAAATTTCCGAGGAACACCCCCGTTCCACCTCAAGCACGGGTCAGACCAACACCTGGAGGTGCCTGAAGGGTGACCCCACCTGCCCTGGGCACCCACTCCTGGCCAAGCAAAGAGTGGACGCCAAGGGACACCGTGAGGGGGTGAAAACCAGCAAAAAATCAGGGTGAAATGTCACATAATGAACCCAAAATGGGGAAATGGGATGGGAGAAGCAATTCAATCATCAGGGAGTGGCAGCACCACGTGGCGTGGTAGTGGCATGCCAGGATATTCTTTTGGGAATGTTCTCCCTGGAATTGCTGCAGAGATGGGAAAGGGGATCCAAACCAGCCCAGGGGCAGCTTCTGGCTCAGCCTTCCCTCTCTGTTCCTTTCCAACACAGGATTTCCCAAAACCTTTCCAGGTGCTCATGTCCTCCATCCACACTCTGGACCTGGATCCTCTCAGCCCAGTTGAGAACATGACCTTTCATCCCATTATTCTCAGGGTTTAAACCCTAAAAATCTTGCTGCTTTAAACTCTTTCCTCTCACAGAACACACGGCTGCCTCACAGCTCAGCCCCAGCATGAAAACCAAAAAAATACAGAATTATTTTCTCTGCTTTTTAAGCCCGAATCCCCTTTCCCCCCCTTATATTTATGACCAGAGAACTCGGCGATGCCACAGGAGTCTCAATCACGGTGTTGAATGTCTGCCCGGAGGACAGCAGGTACCACCGGGGATGAGCAGCAGCTCCCGCCCCGGGCACCGAGATTTAAAACCCTCCCGCAATTTATGGCTCTCACTCCTTATAAATAAAGCCGAGCTTAATCCTTTCCTGCCTCACCCCCGCGCCCCGCGAGGTGCGGCAGCTCCTTACAAAGCCGGCGGCGGCTCGTGAACATCAATTCCGGGCTATTTCCCTGGGAATAGGGCGGGAAATCTGCTGGATAAGCAGCTGCTGCTGACAGGAGACAAACGAGTGCCCGGCCCCCGATATTTCAGCGCTAATAAGCTGCTGCTGCTGCTGTGGCTGAAGGTTGTTTGTGTTCCTGCTCGGAGCAGCTCGGGCTGGCAGGGATCAGGCACATCCTTGTGCCCATCTCGGCTTGGGGCAGCTCGTTTGTGATGGGGTTTCATTTCATGGGGTTGAGGGTTTTTCCTGCCACAAATGTCCATCCCAGCTCCGTGGAGCTTGTTCATGATGGGGTTTCACTTCAGAGAGTTGAGGGTTTTTCCTGCTACAAAGATGGGGTTTCACTTCAGAGAGTTGAGGGTTTTTCCTGCTCATCTCAGCTCGGTGGAGCTTGCTTGTGATGGGGTTTTGCTTCACAGGGTTGGGGGTTTTTCCTGCCACAGATGCCCACTTCAGCTTGGTGCAGCTCATTTGCGATGGGGTTTCACTTCACGGGGTTGGGAGTTTTTCCTGCCACAAATGTCCATCCCAGCTCTGTAGAGCTCATTTATGAGGGGTTTCACTTCACAGGGTTGAGGATTTTTCCTGCTACAAATGCTCATCTCAGCTCGGCGTAGCTCGTTTGTGATGGGGTTTCACTTCACGGGTTGAAGGGCTTTTCCTGCCACAGATTCCCATCTCAGCTCGGTGAAACTCATTTGTGATGGAGCCTCACTTCACAGGGTTGGGAGTTTTCCTGGGATGCCCATCTCAGCTCGGTAGAGCTTGCTTGGGACAGGGTTTTGCTTCACAGCACTGAGGGTTTTTCCTGCCCCAAATGCCCATCTCAGCTCCGTGGAGCTCATTTATGATGGGGTTTCACTTCACTGTTGGACGTTTTTCCTGCCACAGGTGCCCACTTCAGCTTGGTGCAGCTCATTTATGATGGGGTTTCACTTCAGAGGGTTGAGGGTTTTTCCTGCCACAGATGCCCATCTCAGCTCAGGGGAGCTTGTTCATTATGGGGTTTCACTTCACAGAGTTGGGGTTTTTTTTCTGCCACAAATGTCCATCCCAGCTCCATGGAGTTAATTGATGATGAGGTTTCACCTCACAGCGTTGGGGGCTTTTCCTGCCACAAATGCTCATCTCAGCTCAGGGGAGCTTGTTCATGATAAAGTTTCACCTCACAGGGCTGAGGATTTTTCCTGGTTCATTTTAGATGTTAGAAACAATCCTTTACTGAAAGGCTGATCGCACACTGAAATTGTCTGCGCAGGGAGGTGCCGGAATCACCATCCCTGGATGTGTTCGAGAACGGACGTGGCCCTCAGTGCCACAGTTCAGCTGATGAGGAGCTCTTGGGTCACAGGCTGGGCTTGGTCACCTGGAAGTCTCTTCCAGCCGGGTTCATTCTGTGTTCCTGAGTTTTCATGGTGCTGGCAGATCCGGATGGAGCCCAGCCCGGCCCCTCCCGGATCGCTGCCCGCCCCACCCTCGGCGGCGGTGCCGGGACTTGTGCCTTGGCACGGAGTGGTGCCGCCCCAGACGCCGCCGTCCCGCCCCGAGGAGCCGCCGTGCTCCCTTCCCTGATGGTTTTTGGGAGTGTGGCACTCCCCAGGGCTGTCCCATGCCAGCACCCCGTGACATCCCGATCCCTCTCCCCATAGTCCGTGTTCCCTTCCGGTTTTGGAGTGGGCACTCCCAGGGCTGTTCCTGTGCCAGCACCCTGTGACATCCCGATCCCTCTCCCCAGAGCTGCCGTGTTCCCTTCCCTGATGGTTTTTGGGAGCGTGGCACTCCCCAGGGCTGTTCCTGTGCCAGCACCCTGTGACATCCCGATCCCTCTCCCCAGAGCTGCCGTGTTCCCTTCCCTGATGGTTTTTGGGAGTGTGGCACTGCCCAGGGCTGTCCCCATGCCAGCACCCCAGATGTCCTGATCCCGCTCCCCTAGACCTCTGTTCCCTCCCTGATGGTTTTTGGGAGTGTGGCACTCCCCAGGGCTGTCCCTGTGCCAGCACCCCGAGATGTCCTGATCCCGCTCCCCAGAACCACCGTGTTCCCTTCCTTGATGGTTTTTGGGAGCACAAAAAGGTGCTCAACATAAGGGCACTCCCCAGGGCTGTCTCCGTGCCAGCACCCCGTGACATCCCGATCCCACTCCCCGGAGTGGCTCCAGCCCCGTCTGGGCTTTGAGAACACCCTGCCCGGATACCCCAAACAGTTTGTCCAAAGAGCAGGATGGGACCTGGACAAGGGACAAGGAGCAGGAATGCCACCAGGGCCCGAGCTCTGCAGGGAGAGGGGAACACAAACCCAACCTGGCAGAAAACTGCAGAGCTCCAAACTGCACGAGGCAATCCCAGGAACAGCTCTAGGGTCCCTCATTCATTTGCAAATCCCATTAAAAACCTGGATTTGCGCTGGGAAGGGCGAGGGTCACAGGTGGAAGTTGATGGATCTCCATGGCCAAGATCTCCAAGCGCCTCCTGAGTCCAACCTCAGCCAGACAAAGCCATTCCGAGCGTGTTATCCACATAAAATCAAGCAAAATCCATGGATTTACTGCTTTGTGGCTCAATCTGTTTGTAACCAGAGTTCTGGGAATGAATCCCTCTGTCCATGGCTTTGCATGGAAACTCCCTGTGCCACCAAAACTCCCTCTGGACACTGAGGAAGGATCCAGAAGGTTCTGTGTGTCTGGCTGAGGGTGACACTGCCCTCCCTGTGCCACCCAGGCTCCCTCTGGACACAGAGGAAGGATCCAGAAGGTTCCCTGTGGCCATTCCAAGTGCTGAAAAGAAGGAGCTGAACCTCCAAAGCTCTCCCAGAGGTGCAGCCAAGGGGCTCCTACCCAGAACCACACCAGGAAAAGCCCTCCAGGATCCCCAAACCCAACCTGTTCCCAATCCTCACCTTGTCCCCAACCCAGAGCCCTGAATGCCACGTCCAGTCCTTCCTCGGACACCTCCAGGGATGGACACTCCAAACCTCCCTGAGCACTTCCAATGCCCAATATCCACGTGCTGGACACACCAAGCCCATCCTGCTCGAGGAGATCAGCCATGAAATCCTGTTTTTCCATGGGAATTCCATCCCTGGGCAGCGAGGGAAGGCCCTGGACGCCCAAGAGCAGCCCCGGTGGGGCCGGGCTGTGCAGAGGCTCCGGAGCCGGCCCCGCTGCCGGCAGCGTTTGTTTAGGAACGGCCAATCTGTTCCCAATTAGGGAGAGGAAACGCCGAGGGGCTGCCCTGGTAATTAAGGAACTCGTTATCAAAGGACTCATTAAGAGCTACTGAAACGGAATGGTTGTTCAAATAAATACCCATTAATCTCGAGGCGCAGGCAGGAATCGCTGCCGGTCCCCACAGCCCTACAGGAGCACCGCTGCATCTCCTGCAATCGTGGAAGGGGCTGGGCTGGAGCTGAAACATCACCCAGGGCCACCCCACACCTCCTGCTGTCCCAGGTTTCTCCAAACACCACGGTCCACCCCAGTTTTGGACACTCCAGGGATCTGTCGGTGCCTCCTGCACTTCCCTCAGCCCAAATCTGGTGGGATGAGCACGGTGAAACCCAAACCCAACTCGCCGCCCCTCGGAGGAATCACCACGGCATTTCCACGGAAAGCAGCGCCCCATCAGCTCCCAGCGCTCTCAAGAGTTTCCGAGAGCTCCTTGTACTTCCCTCAGTCCAAATCCGGTGGGATGAGCTCACTGAAACCCAAACCAACTCGCTGCCCCTCCGAGGAATCACCACAGCATTTCCACTTAAAGCAGAGCCCCATCAGCTCCTGGCGCTCTCAGAGTTTCCCAGAATTCCTTGTGCTACCCTCAGCCCAAATTCGGAGGGATGAGCTCGTTGAAACCCAAACCAAACCCAAACCCAACTTGCCGCCCCTCCGAGGAATCACCACGGCATTTCCACGGAAAGCAGAGCCTCACCGGCTCCCAGCACTCTCAGAGTTTCCAAGAGTTCCTTGTGCTACCAACAGAATTCCTTCCTCGTCCACAACAAACCCTGGGATCGAGGTGATTAAGGATATTTAGATGTGCAAATCCAGGGGCTTCAGGCAGCGGCAAAGAGGGCCAAAAAAAAGGGAATTCTTCAGTTTGATAATACAGGCTTTCTGTAAACACCACGAGCTGTCCCCATCATTTCGACACCGGACTTCCTGGCTTTCCCAACCCGTAAGGCAGCGCTGGGGTGTTTTGCAGGGGATGGAAACGTGATGGGGAAATAATGAGCAATTGTTTGGTAGCACAAACCCGAGGATAATCCCGGTGGATCTTCGCTATGTGGCCGTGGATGGAGATTTCGGACCCCACAGACCTCTCAGGGTCCCCCGGCTGCTACAAATCCCCCCAAACTGTGGGGAAATTCAGAGAATCAGCTCTGAGAGGGAATTCTTCCTGGCTTGCCCTTGCCATTCTGATGTGCCTTTTTTTTGTTTTAAACAACAGTTCTGCACTCACTGAAGACGGCAAAAAAAACCCAAACCATCACCCAAAAGCATGAGCACTTCCCAGAGTGTCCAAACAAATGCTCATGAGTACTTGTAATTAAAAATTTTTAAGAGTTTACTTCAAAAATAACCATTCTGAATTGCCCAGAAATCCATTTTTGACTGAACAAAGTGTTTTTTTGTGGAGGTTTTTGGTTGGATTTTTCTCTCTGTTTGTTTTGGGTGGTTTTTTTTTGTTTAAAAAAAAAAAAACAACAAAACCCTACAAAAAAAAAAAAAGAGGAAACAAAAGCTGAGGATCTTCACTCGAAATCCTGCAAATAAAGGGGTCTCCAGGACAAAGAGGGCCACAGCAAGAAGACCCCAGACCCCATTGATATATCTCAGTTGTGTCACCCCGTGGTGGCCTCCAAAGATATCCCCTCCAAACTGGCACCGATGACCACCTTGGCCATACCAACATCTATGGCCACAACCCAATTAAACCCAGCAGCTACAAGGAAACTCCTAATTAATAAATTAATTCGATTCACTTGGCTTTGCAGCAGACTCATTAAGAACAAGAAATCCCTTTTTCCTTCCCTAAATTTTTTCCATGGAAAGAAGGACCGGAGCGGATTCCTGGTTTCCAGCTGTCCCTCCGTGCTGACGTGACGCACGTGGGACACGAGGGGTGGCAGATGGGTGACAATTAACGGGTCCTGATGGACTCCAGACCCGACGGGATCCCTGGAGTCATCCCAGGAGCTGAACACTGGAGCCACTGTGTGGATTTATGGGGTTGGAAAAAGGGGCCGGAGCCAAGTTAGGAGGTGGCGTTCCCGTGGGTTTGGAATTTGCCAAGGAAAAGAAGGAAGGAAGGAAGGAAGGAAACCTTCCAGCCAAGGCTGGCTTGTGGGGCAGGGCTCCTGGGAACACAGGAATGGCTGCTGGGGGAAAGGACAGTCCACAGCCTTGGAATCATGGGATGGATGTTCCTCAGCCTTGGACCAATGGGATGATCCTCAGCCTTGGGGCCATGGGATGATCCTCAGACCTGAATCCCTGCGATGGATGCTCCTCAACCTTGGGCCAATGGGAGGCTCTTCAGCCTTGAACCCATGGGATGTTCCTCAGCATTGGACCCATGGGATGTTGCTCAGCATTGGATCAATGGGGTGTTCCTCGGCTTTGGACCAACGGGATGTTCCTCAGTGCTGAAGCCATGGAATGATCCTCAGCTTTGAACCAATCAGATGTTCCTCAGCATTGGACCAGTGGGATGTTCCTCATCCTTGGACTTATGGGATGCTCCTCATCCTTGGACCAATGGGATGCTCCTCAACCTTGGACCAATGGGATGCTCCTCATCCTTGGAACAATGAGATGCTCCTCATCCTTGGACCAATGGGATGCTCCTCAGCCCTGGACCAATGGGATGCTCCTCATCCTTGGACCAATGGGATGCTCCTCAGCCCAGCCAATGGGATGCTCCACTGCTGGATGACCTCGATGCCCTCAGCTGACCAATGGGATGCTCCTCAGCCCTGACCAATGGGATGTTCCTCAGCTCTGGACCAATGGGATGCTCCTCATCCTTGGACCAATGGGATGCTCCTCAGCCCTGGACCAATGGGATGCTCCTCATCCTTGGACCAATGGGATGCTCCTCAGCCTGGCCAATGGGATGCTCCTCAGCCCTGGACCAATGGGATGCTCCTCAACTTGGACCAATGGGATGCTCCTCAACCTTGGACCAATGGGATGCTCCTCAGCCCGGACCAATGGGATGCTCCTCATCCTTGGACCAATGGGATGCTCCTCAGCCCTGGACCAATGGGATGCTCCTCAGCCCTGGACCAATGGGATGCTCCAAGCCTTTGGCCTCCCACTGCCCCAAACTCAAGGAAAGGGAAGCAATGGCTGCACATGGATTTCCTTGGGTTCCATCCACGCCTGTGACACCACGGAAGGGCCGATGTCACTGTCACCATGACAACAGCCACCCTTCCCACAGCCCCAACAGGTGTCCATGCCCTGACTCCCCAGGAACAGGAGGGGCCCCTCCTGCCCAGGATCTGCCACGCCAGAGGCGATTCCCTGAATGGAGCTCCTGGTCTGGGAGCAGGACGGATGCTCCGGGAGGGATGGACCCTGGGATGGGAATAAGGCAGGCTGTGCTCACCCACAGAGTGACCCTTGGCACCACCAGAAAATCACCAGATTTCCATAAATTCTCAGCCGAGCTTTTTCCGAGCGAATTTTGGGATTTTGGGCTGGACTTTGACCATCCCCATCTCAGTTAGCAGACAAATTCCCACCAGGAAACCTCACAGGTTCACCATGGCCAACCCGTGAGGACCAGCACCAGTTAACCCAATTCCATGTGGAATTTATCTCCTGCAGAGAACAACTTAACAGGAAACCCTAAAGAGCCAAAAGCAGAGCAACTCCAACCAGCCTGGAAGGCCCCATACCTTCTTGAGTGGGATCAATCCCAAATCCTGCGAAGCTGAGCCCATTTCGGGGGCTGCGTTCCAGAGGGATGGAGAAAACCCACAGGATGTCCTTTGCCAGAGGCAAACATTTCCACCTGGATGATATTTTGGAAAAACGGGATCCGGCAAAAGGACCAACACGTGGCAGAGCTGAGCTCTGCAGAAGCTCGGGGACAACCAGAAAAAACAACACAAAAAAAAGGATGAAAAGCAAATCCACAATTATCTCACCACACCAAAAATAAACCAGCCACTGCAGCCCGATAAAATCCCTGACTTCCAATAAAAGAGGAAAAACCTCTGGCTGTGTCCGAGATGCCCAAGGTCAACAGCTGGAAGTATTTTGGCTGGAGCTGGGGAAGCCAAAGGCAGAGGGAAATCACATCGGGGGTGATGGTCACAACCAGCTCCCGCAGATGGGCCTGAAAGGAGCTTTTATTAAAACATTTAATGCTGTTTTGTTCAGTTCGGGCTTTTCAGGCCTTTAAGAACAATTATGGAGTAACCAGCTCCACGGAAAGGTTTTTCCTCTGAAGAATTAAGAGGTCTTCGCACTGTGAGAAGCCTGAGAGGCAGAAGCGAAACACCCAACAGCCAAAGCACAATTCCAGGAGTCTGGAAGCACAGAAAATTGTGGGATCCAGGATATCGGGGGCTTGGGACAAGAGCAGGCACAGGAACGCACCATTTGTCCCTCGCAGTCAGCAATGACTTCTGCTGCATCAATTTTTGTTGAAAGAAAATTAATAATCCTTTTAGGATTTATTATTTAGGAGAAGGGCAGGGGTGGGAGGGGAAGAAGCTCGGGATGCAGCTGCTGCAGCCG